>VUQH01040152.1:4106-18369 GCA_015106775.1 Etroplus canarensis
TTGTTTTCCGTGGTGGCTTATTTACAGCATGGGCGCTACACTTCCTTTTTGTTCTCTGATGTACAAAATTAAACACAATGGAGTTGCTCAGACAGCCTTAGCATCATTAGCAGTGGAATAATTACCATGCATAGTGAGCTACTCTGGTCTTTAGCAGCAATATAGCTGCTAGTCTGCTGTTGTTGTTTTTTTTTTTACTCCACCTGGTCCAGGGTGAGTTATTTCCCACCTCCTGCTTGCAATTTTGTTTTTTCTCTCTTCATGCTATTTTTCATACATCCTCTCATCTTCTGCATTCTGCTTCAAATCCCAAATTGTTTCAGGTATCTCCAGTCTCCTGCAATTCCTCACTGTATGCCATCTACTCTGAGAAAATTCTCTGTGTGTCATCTTCTCTTTTTCATTGATGCATCCTTTCTCTGCACCCCACTGTCCTCTCTCATTGTCTACATGCTGCTCTATAACTATTTTTGTGTTTCAGGTGTAAAAATTGGATGACATGTGATGAGCTGTGGATTAAAGTGAATGTCAGTCACCTTCTTTTTCATCTTCTCTCCTCCAGGCAATGCTCCCTGGTGGCTTAACATACCTACAGGGATTTTCCATCGCTGTCTCGCTTTTGTCTTCCTGTCTCTCTTCCATAACCTTGTTCGCAGACACAGGAACACATGCTAATTGCATTCTTCAAGTAACTTTAGCCCACACACCAAGTCAATTTCTGGCCCATCCTCATGAAACTGTCTTTTTTTATTCTATTTCTTCCAATTTGACTCTTCTCTAGAGTCATATCTCATTTGCCTGTCTATTTTCTAAGTCGCTGCCTGTCTATGGCCCTCTATACTTCTTCTGTCCTTCACTTCCTAACTTGTTATACCTAAGACCTGTGAAAACTAGAAGAGGAAAATCTCTCCTCTTTTTATGTGATAAAATCACACAGAGCTGCGGCTATAGCCAAAGCCACTAAGCTTGTAAGGGGAAAACGGCTTAGAGAAAGAGAGAGACTGGCAGAATGAGTCGAAAGAGAAGTGGTAAATAAAAGGCAAGCACCTTTTTCTTTTGGCTTGCAGCTTAGAAAGTAGACTACAGAAATGGCAGATCACATTAACTGACCTCTAAAAGCTACCAATTTCATTAGCATCTGAGTGAAGGCAGTGTTTATTCAATGGCTTGAAGGACTGATCTTATTAAATAGAGTTTGGACCTTTTTTTGTAAGTCAAAGCACAGACTCAGGCAGATTATTATTTTTTTTTGTAATAATGTGTCACTAGGGCACCTCAGTTAAGAAAAGGTTGAATTAAGTGGGAGTGTTTGAGGCTGGCACCAATCATGGCCAATCAAATCAGTGCTTCCCTTTTAAAAATTAAAGCACTCACTACCAAAATGTGCTGACATTTTCATAGCAGAGAGAAGAGACCAGACATTCTGCCGATAACTGGGAACAAATCTCAGGTGCATATTTTAATAATGCTGCATATCTGTTGGTTGTACAACTGAAACTACACTGTTCAAAAAATTAAAGTAACACTTTTAAAACACATCAGATCTCAACTGGGAAAAAAACATCATGCTGGATATCTATAATGATATGGACTGGATAATGTGTTAGGAACAGAAGGATTCCATAACTTTCAAAGGAAATTAAAATTATCAACCTAATTCAAAGACACCCTGAAAATAAGTGAAAAAATGATGTGACAGGCTAGTCCATTTAGCAGAAATTTCATTGAAGCAACTCACAATGCTACTCAGTAGTTTGTATGGCCCCCATATGCTTGTATGCATGCCAGACAGTGCCAGGGCATGCTTATAATGAGATGATAGATGGTGTCCTGGGGGATCTCCTTCCAGATCTGGACCAGGGCATCACAGAGTTCCTGGACAGATTGAGGTGCAACTTGGTGGCGTTGGATGGACCGAAACATAATGTCCCAGAGGTTTTCCATTGGACTTAGGTCAGGTCATCCTCCAGGAACTGCCTTCATACTCTCGCCACGTGAGACCAGGCATTGTTGTGCATTTGAAAGACCCCAGGACCCACTACACCAGTGCAGGGTCTGACAATGTGTCCAAGGATTTCATCCCGATGCCTAATGGTAGTCAGGGTGCTGTTGCCTAGTCTGTAGAGGCCTGAAAGTCCCTCTGTGGATACGTGTCCCCAGACCATCACTGATCCACCACCAAACTGGTCATGCTGAACAATGTTACAGACAGCATAATGTTCTCCACGGCTTCTCCAGACCATCACATGCGCTCAGGATGAACCTGATCTCATCTGTGAAAAGCACAGGGCACCAGTGGCAGACCTGCTGTTTCTGGTATTCTGTGGCAAATGCAGGTCTATCCCTTGGTGCCAGGTAGTGAGTACAGGGCTCGTTTAGAGAAGGCCACCCTCATGAAATCTGTTTCTGATTGATTGATCAGGGACATTCACAACATTGGCCTACTGGAGGTCATTTTATAGGGTTCTGGAAGTGCTCCCTGTTCCTCCTTGCACAAAGGAGTAGATACCAGTCCTGCTGATGGGTTAAGGACCTTCTTCGGCCCTGCCCAGTTCTCCTAGACTAATTGCTTGTCTCCTGGAATCTCCTCCATGTTCTTATAACTGTGCTGGGAGACACAAACCTTTTAGCAGAGGCACATATTGATGTGCCATCCTAGAGGAATTGGACCACTTGTGTAACCTCTGCAGGGTCCAGGTATTGCCTCATGCTACCAGCAGTGACAGTCACCATAGCCAAAGGAAAAACTAGGGAAAACCAGTCAGAAACAATGAGAAGGGAAAAATGTCAGTGACCTCTACTGTACCTGTAAAATCATTCCTATTTTGGAGGCCATATCATTGTTACCCCTCTAGTGCACCTGCTGTTTATTTCATTAACATCAAAGCAGCTGAAACTGTTTAACAACCCCCTCTGCTACTTAACTGACCAAATCAATATCTCAAAAGTTTAACTGACTTGATGCCGTACTCTGATTAATACATGTTCCTTTCATTTATTGAGCTGTGTATGTTCAGTCATCTGCTCTACCACAAATTAAACTCTTGAATTCATGAACTTTTTGTAAACAGCATTTTGGTCTTTCTGAACAAAATGCTGTTTTTGTGTGTTCATGTTTGATTGATGGGAACAGCCCGTCCTCATGGAGTTCAGCTCTTACTCTTACACTGAGTTGCGCCATATAAACTTGGAATACTGAACAGTTTGGTCAAGGGAAAACCACTGAGACTTTTGTACCCATTTGACAGGATCTCTGTGATTTGTAAGTTTTATTTAAGGTCTCATACTGTATGGGCCTTCATAATAGTGCAGCATCTTGGAAACATCCCATACATGCATCAGTTACAGGCTGCAGATTAAAGACAGACAAGTCACACCTCATATATCACAGGAAAAGAAATCGCTCCAAAAAATGACCGTTTTACTCTCTAGCAGTGTTTGGAATTACTCATCCACATGGAATTAAAACTATAGTTTGAATAAATCTTGTGGTAGTTTGCCCTAAAATGACTTTATTTTCTTACTTTTTAAAATAATATTGCTGTTATTAATGCTGTTTTCACAAGCCACACCTATTTTTTCTGTTATGATCCTGTGAAGGCCTATACAGTGCATTTGTCAGGCAGCAACTACAACACATTTGTTTAGAGCGTGAGTAAACGAGCAGATGTTTAACAGTGCTTATAAAGTGACAAGGTCATCTTAAATTAACCTCCAAGAAACATTAACTATGAGCGATATTATACGAAGACAACTAAAGTGGATGATTGCAGAATTTTTTACTTGATTAAGGAAAACCCTTCACATCTAGCCATGTCAAGAACACTCTCACGGAGGTAAGTGTACCATTGTCAAACTGTGCAATCAAAATACACGTTCAATAATGTAAATACAGAGGGTTTACATGGTACAAACCTGTGGCAATACTCAAGAATAGGATGGCCAGATTACAGTTTGTGAGAAAACATCTAAACCTGCCTACCCAGTTCTGGGAAGATTATTGAATGAATGAATGAATTAATTAATTAATAGACACATGAAACTAAGATGAACTTGTACCAGAATGATGAGAAAAGAAGAGTATGGAGAAGGAAAAGAAGAGCTCATGATCTCAAGAATAACACATCACCTGTCAAACATGGTAGAGCCAATGTGCATGGGCATATATGGCTACCAAAGGAACCAGGTCTATAGCGTTTATTTATGATGTGACTGCTGACAGAAGTACGTAGCAGGAGGAATTCTGAAGTGTACAGGGGTATACTCTCTGCTCAGATTCATCTAAATGGCAGTTCTCAGTGCAATGATAAGCACCCAAAGCATACTGTAAAAGCAATCCAAGAGTTTCTCGTGGCAAAGAAATGGGATATTCTTCAATGGTCAAATCATTTACCTGATCTTAACCCAACAAAGCAGCTTTTAAGTTACAGAAGACAAAACTGATGGTAGAGAAACCCACAAACAAGCACCAACTGAATGCGGCTGCAGTAAAGGCCTCACAGAGCATCTTAATGTAGGAAATACAGCCTTTGGTGATGTACATGAGTTCTAGACTTCAGGCAGTCATTGACTGCAAAGGATTTTCATCCAAGTATTTAAAACAGCCCTTATATTTAAAATCACCTTTAGTTTGTTTAATTACTTTTGAGCCTCTGAAAATGAGGGACTGAGGATAAAAATGGCTGTAATTCTGAAACAGTTAATGCTGTGTTGCTGTGCAGAGACAAAATTAACATAAATGTGTCATCATCCAAAAGCTTACCTGTATAGTTTATTTTAGTATATGATGCAGACCAGTGAACACCTCGGAGCTATACATACATTGTAATTATTTGTTTTCACACTCTGCTAGTATGGTCCTGTATATAGAGTGATAATATGTTTGTATGACGAATGTTGCCAGTGAGCAGTGATGTACTTATCTGGCAATGTGCCAGCTCCAGAAGTGCCTACTTATTGCGGATGTCCTTTTTTTTCTTCTCAGAGAAGGGTTCAAGTCAAACAGCCACTTCCAGTACCTAAGGGCAAATGGACTTCACATTTAGCCTACATAGCGCTTTGATCTGAATCAAATCACATTTAGGGAACCATTAGGGCAGTAAGTATGGAGCAGTGCATAGACGGAAGGAAGGAAGAAAGAGCTGATCTTCACATCAACCTTTCCAGCAGACACATCAGTCTAACCTTTTTATGTTTAAAAGCTGTTTTTTATTATTTATTTTTTATCCTTGACATTGATCCAAAATACATCTGGTAGACAACATGGATACATCTGGCATTGTGCTGGAATGATAGCTTGCCTCTTGTGAAAGAAATCAAATCAGTTTGAAGGCTGTTCCAACAGAAGAGGATTTACTATAAGGACACCTAATTCCAAGGTATCTGTCTGAGGAAATTCATTCATTCAGCAGTTTTGTGTTTATAGTCTTACTCTTGCCAGCACAATATACAATGCTCTAATGTTGTTGTCCCGGAATATGTCAGGAACTCAGTCAGCTAACTTCCACTCAGCTATGAATAAATAACAAATTGGATTTTCATCAGTTGCAGATTTACAAGGCTAAAGTTTCTTTTTGCAAATTTGGTTTGTACCACAGGCCAACTTAAAATCATATATTTGTGCAGCGCATTCTAGTTTGTAAGCTCATGAAACAGCAACCACACAGGTAGCAAAGTCCATTTAATTAACTGGGGCTGCAGGTTATGCTGATTCTGACTTCAACGGATAAATGATTCTCCTAAATGTTTTCTGGCCATATTCTTATGGGTAGTTTAATATAAATTGGTCACACTTTTCAAAGTGAACTTCTAAAAATATGTGAAAAGGGGGTGGAAAGATGGTGGGGAACACAGGAGCAGGACTTGGAGAAGTGGAGTAATGTACTTTAATAAGCTGGCAGAGGTCAGGCAAGAACAGCCTACATAATTAACTGAGGAACCTGGTAATCATGCAGCTAATAGTATTTCTCATGACAATTAGTCACTTTACACATCCTTTTAAAGTATACTGTGTGTATACTGGATACATAGAATGGTAGGCGTACTGTATGTGTGTGTCTATACAGTGAAATCAAAGCAACTACATTTGTACACACATGAACAACCCTTCAACTTCAAACTCCACCCTCGCCTTTTGTTTTCCTTTCATTCCACTCCTCCTTCTTTCTGTCTGTCATGCATCTTCCTCCTTCACACATTCACAGCATAACCCTAGAGAGGGGGGCTAATGAGGGCTAACGATGGGAAAGCATGCTGCTGTTTCCCTTTCATTAACTGGTCCACACTTGCACACCGAATTCTTTTCATCAGCAGTCTGCTGTCAGCGCAGGCTCTTCTTCTCCCTTCATCTATCACCTCCCTGCCCTGGCTCTTACCCTTCACCTTTTTCCTCACTCACGCAGAGTGGCCTTTCTTCATTTTCTTCCATCCACACTTACCTTCTCCATTTCTTGCTGGTCTTTTGCTTACCACCACCTCCTCTTCTGTGAATGCTAACATGTGTTAATGTGGCCCTAATTACTGCTCAGTGCTTTTTCAGTGGGCAGACAGAAAGTCTCTTGATGAAACAAACACATCTTTTAACACAGACTGATAACTCTGCAGTGTCTGGGAACTGAAAAGTCAGTGTGAAGGCTTTTGTATCCTAACGGCTTCTGTAGCCTCCAGAAACATATGTCTATTAGTTACACAGTGTACAGTTGTGGTGTTTGTGTATTTGAAAACATGAAGAGAAGTAAAGAAAGTAAAATACGAAGAAAAACACAATGCAATTATTTAGAAATCCCATAAACCAATATTTTAATCACAAAAGAACATAGAAAACATGTCAAATGTTAAAAGTGAGACTTTTTATTATTTCATGAAAAATACTTGCTTACCTTGGAATTGATGGTAGCCAAACCTCGCAAAAAAATTAGGACACAGCCATGTTTACAGGCCGTAAACATCTGGGAACTGAGGCGATCAGCTGTTGGACCTTTAGATGAGGGGTGTTGCCCCATTCTTGCCTGATATAGGATTCCAGTTCTCTACAGTCCTGTGTCTTTGTCATATTTTTCATTTCATAATGCGCAAAATGTCTTCAGTTGGTGAAAGTTCTGGACTGCAGGCAGAGCAGTTAGGCAGCTGGACTACCATACTGTTGTAATAGCTGCAGTATGTGGTTTATTGTCTTGCTGAAATGTGCAAGGCCTTCCCTGAAAAAGGTGTTTTCTGGAGGGAAGTATATGTTACCTTTCAGCATTGATAGTGCCTTTCCAGATGTGCAAATTGCCAGTACCAAAAGTGCAACTACATTAACAAAGAACAGTTTTCCACTTTGCCTCAGGCCATTTTAAATCAGCTTTGGCTCAGAGAAGACAGTGGTGTTTATGGCTCACGTTCACGTATGGCTTCTTCTTTGCATGATAGCACTTTAGCCTGCATTTGTGGATGGCCACTGATGACCACCAGAGGGCCAGAAGATCACAAGCATCCAGTACTGGTTTTCAGCCATATCCCATGCACACAAAGATGTCACCAGATTCTCGAAATCATTTGATGATATTATAGAATGTAGATATCTGCAGTTTTACATTGACGAACACTGTTCTGAAACACACTGAACAATTTGTTGAAACAGTTTAAGTTCTAAGAGACTCTGCCTCTCTAAGGTGCTCTTTTTATATACAATCACTGAAACGGGCCAGTTGCCAATTAAGTTATTTATTTGTAACTTTGCTCCTTTGGCTGTTTATATTTAGTACCACTTATTTGTCCAGCCTTTTGCCGCCCTTGTCCCAACTTTTTGAGATGTGTTGCTGCCCTCAAATTCAAAATGAGGTACTGTTTTTCATAAAAATAGTAAAATGTCTTACTTTTACTGTTTTCTGAAATATAGTAGCTCATTTTGAATTTGATGGCAGTAAAATGTTTCACTTTTAGTGTCCCACTTTGAGTGTAGTGGATTGCACATTAATCTTACAAGCGAAAGGTCCCTGGTTCGATTCCAGCTGGGGACACAAGCCCCTCTCACCATGGAGGGTTGTGTTAGGAAGGGCATCATGTGTATAACCTCTGCCAAATTACCGATGCAGATTTATCCACTGTAGCGACCCCTTGGTGAAGGGAGCAGCCGAAAGGTACATGTCAGTAAAATGTCTTACTTATGTTATTTTGTGAATAAAATATTGGCTTATGAGATTTGCAAATTATTGCATTGTTTTCATTTCTATCCTTTATATTGCAATCTTTTTGGATTTTTATTTCAGAAACTTTAAGTACTTTATCTTAGATCCCCACCTTCAGGTAATTTATAATTGGCTATTAAGGGCAGCTGTGGCTAAGGAGGTAGAGCAAGTGACATTCCAACACAAAGGTTGGAGGTTCGATCCCTGGCTTCTCCAGTCTACATTTCAAAGTGTCCTTGGGCAAGACACTGAACCCCGAATTGCTCCAGATGCATCCATCAGTGTGTGAATGTGTGCATGATAGTTAAATGTACTTAAAGGCATAGAATAAAGTGGTGTATGAATGAGTGAATGAGGCTTGTGGCAAAAAGAGCTTTGAGTGCTCAGTTAGAGTAGAAAAACACTATATATGTATAAGTACCAGTTCATTTACCATTAACTTTACATACATATCTCTGGACTGTGGAAAAAAAAAACAGATAAAACCCAGATAACCCCCCAGCAGGCACATGGAAAACATGCACAATTCACACGGCAAGGCTCCAGTAACATTCTTCTTGTTTTGAGGTGACAGTGCTAACACCTGCAGCACAATGCCAACTACAGTTGTATAGTGGTTGTGATACTCACTGCAAAGCAATTTCAAGAACGTCTGTTGGTGTCCAATGATTATGTGAATGGGAAAAAAGAATACAGATCAGTGAGGTCAAGTTAGTGCTTGAAAGAAGCACTGGGAGACACTATTAACTCTTGTTCTTATCAGAAAAAAAGAAATAAAAACACAACAATACAGAAGCTGCAAGGTTTCTTGGTTTGTTTTGTTACAGAAAAAATAAAATACTATTCCACAAACATGAAATTTTACTCCTCTGCATGAGAAGACCATCAGGACAAAACCAGTTTAAACCCATTTTCCTTTGTTGCATAGAGCTGGCCACTTAACTTATGAGTGCAGTATTGCTGATTTTCCTGAGTAGAAGCGGAGCAACCATGTAAAACCTACCTGGTCAGTGCCTCCTACCTTTCCTTTTCATTTACTTCTGCAGGGTAAGGCACATGGTTCATGTTCTGTAGCTATGAAAGACACACTTACAAACTACAAAGAAAATGAATAAACCATCAAAGTCAGTACACAAGCAGCTGTAGCAGCAGTGTTTTTTGGCAAAGCACAGAGAGGACAGACTGCACTTCATGTTTGATACATGCTTGGCACATGGAACTGACTCTATTAACCTAAACAGAACATCTTGGGGATTTTCTGAAGCGGCTGTTTTCCCAGCCCACAACTGAATATATTAATACTTGTGTGACAACACACCTGACAGGTGGATAGGCTACACAGCTGCTAATTGACACTATATTTCCTTAGAAGAATGTAGTTAGGTTTTTGGGTGCTTTGCTGTTAGAGTAGCCACTGACTGTTTTTTTTTTTTTTGTTTCTGGCCTTTAATCATATTAAAGCTTTTCTTTCCACACATTCTAGGGTGTTGAAAACTCTAGTAGCTTTTTTTTGGGTCTTTAGACTTCCAAAGAAAGTCAAATGCTGAGAAACTTGCTGTGAGGTAATGGATTAGCAGTGGTTTTGTTTTGCTACTAAGCTCAAATCCTCTCAGTGTGAGGAACTGGGAGTGCTTCCAGGTTTTTGCACAAGATTGGTGTCTAGCAGATGTGTGGATAAGTCTCTGATCACTACTGGGATGCCAGTAGCTACACCGCCATCCGCTCTCTCTGACGGTCATTGATGATTTCAATTTTGCTGTACGATTCCTCTATGCAGCACACAGTGCTGGGAATAGATTTCTCGCCTGTTGCACTTGCTGTTGGTTTTGGCTCAAATCGATTTTGGTAAGCAGGATATAATTAGATAGCATCTCACTTCGTTATCACTGCCCATGAGGAGCAGCTATTGCACATGACAGCCATTTCTCCAGTCAGCTCCTGCTGTCTTCTCCTCAATCCCACTCTTCTTTTTCCTCATGGGCTTCCTAACAGGTTTTGCCATTTATTCTCACCCTCCTCCCGTCCATTCTCAGTTCCTCTTTCTCTAAGCCTGCATGCGAAAATAATATTATTTTGGTTTATTCTTTCATTAGTACTTTAAAATTCTCTTTCTTAAACAAATGTGCCAATTAAAACTTCCTCATTAAAATTTCTCTGCTATGCTCTATCTTCTGTCTCAAAGCACCCCTCCTTCCTCATCTTTTTCTGTCTTGGTCCCGAGGGCTTCATGAGGATGAGGTGGTTCCCTGTTGCTATGGTAGCTTCTTACAGTTCTATTTAGTCTGTAGAGCCAGGAGTCAAGTGGCTGGAGCATCACACAATAAGAGGCTCCCACACTCGACACTGGTGCATCCTGCTGACTGTTAGAGGCACTTAACTCTTTTTGGCAACTCCTATTTAGCATAATTTATGACTGTAGAAAATGAAATTCAGTTTTCTTTTATTCTGGGAAAAAGAGGTGAAAAAAGGGAATGGAATTCAATCTGCAATTACTTTAATTATCAAATTATGTGGCGAAACTAAGAGAGAGAGAGAGAGCAAGAGATCTGGCTGCATTTGGGTCTTTGTAAAGAAAAAGCAATACTTTTCTGACAGAAGCTTTGCAACTCTTTTCCAAAACTGATTCATCTTCTTCCTCTTCTTTCAGCTGTTTCCTTTAGGGGTCATGACAGCAGATTATCTGCCCCCATCTCACCATATCTCTTGCATCCTTTTCTTTCACACCAACCTCCTGAATGTCCCCCTTCTCAACCTTCTCTGTGGTTTTCCTTTTTTTCCTCTATACTGGCAATGCCATCTTCAGTAGTCTTTGCCCATTATATTCACTCCCTCCTCTGTACACCTCCAAATCATCTCAATCTTGCCTCTCTTACTTTGTTACCAAACCACTCTGACTGAACTGTCCCTCTGATATACTCATTTCTAATCCTCTTAAATCTAATCCTAAATGTTACATCTTCAACTATCCACCCCTTATAACAAATGTAACTTTCACTGGTTGCCTGTTAAATGTTTTCAAAGACTTATTTGTCTTCAAAATGCCCACGAAACTCAATGAACTGAAACGACACTGGGAAGAAGAGTGGGCCAAAATGTCTCCACAATGACGTGAGATAGTGACAGAGTCATGCAGAAAATGATTACTTCACATTATTGCTGCCGAAGGTCTATGACTGCATAGAGTCCTGTGAAAATGTTCCTTTTCACATGACAATACAAAGGTTTGTGAGAATACTGTGATGGATTTTTTTGGAGAGCCGTGATAAAAGTCAAGTATGATAGAGCCTTTTAAACAACAGTAACCTGTCTTATGTTTGGGGCTGGTGGATTTTTGCTCTATTATGGACATCAAGGGCAGCTACTTGTTGATAGTGTAAAGAGGTACTGTGTTTCCTTATCTGGAGAAGATGAGTACAATGAGGGTATGTGAAAATCTGTATGAGATTAGAATTTAAGAGTGGGATGACCATATCTAACGTGAATTTGCTTGTCTCTGTCATGTCAAGATGACACTCCATAACAAATGCAATTTCCCCCCTGGGGTCAACAAAGTAGTCTGATTCTGATTAAATGCAAACTCCTAAGTGCAAACCTGGTATCATTGTAATTTCCATAACAAATGTGGCGCTGCTTAGGTAATTATCTGGATATTTTTCCACCAGCTTTACATTAAAAATAATAAACTGCATCTGTTGTACTAACCAGATGTTGTAACAATCTGTGATAAACTTCTTCCAGTTGGTGCAATGACTAGACTGTTTTAACTAAAAAAAAATTAAAGAACATTTCCTTGTGGCTCCCTCTTTCTCTTTGTTAAATTATTAACAACATTATTGACGTGTTGACTCCAACATGTTTTCTGTGACGCGTCTTGCTGTGAGAAAAGGCAAGGTTAAAAAAACCTCAGAGAAACCTCAGTGAAATAGGCCTCAGGCAAAACAAACCTTTCATGTGCATATCAAACACTGTCAGAAAAAGATATTCATAAACATGGAAATAGTGTTTCAAAAATTACAGATATTTTCTGTTGACATATGATGCTCACTGTACCATGCTGATTCAACCTTAAAAGTGAAAGTATAGAATTTCTGATTTTTTTTTATCATCATCAAATAAATATTTTAGTTCATTTTCTCCTGGTGCAACAGATGTGATGTTTACATTTATGGGAGTGTAAAAACTGGCAGTACGTCTAAATGTTAAGATCAACCATGGCTAAAGAGGAAATGAATTGACTAAACAAACACACTATTTAGGGATATCTTCTTGCAGTAAATAAATAAAAACAAAAACCTACTGTACAAACCAGCAAATTAATGAGTGATACAAAATATCATAGACTATGTCAGCTCATCTAATGCATTATTTTTTTTAGTTTTTGTCTCTTCATGATGCCATTTGGTTTAATATACTGGTTTAGGCACACATGCCAAAACAGGTAAAATAATCAGCATTTTCAAATGTTTTCTCTCTTAATACACACTCTGTAAACAGGCTGTTTTTCAAGGACATAGATGAGATTTCTTTTTTCCACACTAGTTTTTCATACTCTCAGCCTAACATTTTGTCTCTTTTGAACTCCAAATTTCAAACTCAAAAACATGAATCTCATTATAGATCATAAGTACAAAATCAAGAAATAATAATTAATCAAACAAAGCGAGAACCACCTGGGAACTCTACAAATAACATGTACCGCTTTCCGTGGTACTATTCAACTGCTGTCTAATTACTTTTTGAAAGTAAATAATGTTTATTTCTGCTGAAGAAATCTCCACTGAAACAAGCAGCAACTTATTTAAATAAATTCAATAAAAAACAAGACTCAAGCTGCAAAAATCAAAATGTATGGCAAGTGCCAGAGTGATTTGTTGTTTTACAGGCCTGCAAGCAAACATTATACTTGACTAAGTGTAGCTCAGTACATTTACTCAAGAAGTGCTACATATAGTATGTTATGTAGCAATACATGCAAAATTGCTTGGCTTGTTTGATTTCACAGACAAATGATTGTGAAAAGAAAGATTTGAGTCTCTACTACCAGTGACTCAGCAGGGAGGCTACTGCAGCAGAACATACTTTGACCTTAAGCCTATGACTAAAGGAAACAGATATTAAACCTGCACAGGGGAAAGGCATACAACTTTGCACAAAGGAACAGGAGATAAACACCTTGCAGTGTGTCAACCAACAACTCTGAAGCAGTTCAGGATACCTGCACATGTGAGCACTTTAAGGTCACCCTTCATGGGTCTAAAATGTCAAAGCTGCATGCATGATTCTTGGGAATCCTGAAAATAACTCCTACGGCAAACAATCAGAAAAAAAACCCCAAAAAAAACGGCCAGGGCCTTTAATCATAAAGTATTCATGAAAGATTAAGGTAGCTAATATCCACAGACAGTATAACAGCTGTCAAGGCAAGCCATTAGCCAATGAGGATAACCTGAATTATTTTCTTTTCTTGCAAAATTAACTTCATGTTTTATTTAATATAACCAAAAACTAGCCAATTGTCATGGTCCAGGTGAGTGCGGTATTTTTCCACGGCGCTGGGCTCCACCTTCGGGCAGAGTCTCCAATCAGCCCTCACACCTGTCTGCAATCAAGTCACTGGTTTTTAAGACCAGCACACACAACAGATCTCCGCCAGATCTACAGCTAACCTGTGTTAGTGCTAGGCCACCAAGCTCTCTTAGAACCTCTTGGTATTCTGTATTTTTGCTCATTGTGCTTTCTCTTTGCCATAGTTACCTGATTGGTTATCATGCTGCTCTGTTGGCCAATACTCACCTCTATCTGGACGCTGGTCTTCTGCAATATGATTACGCTACCCCCATCGTGGCACTCCACCTGCCTGCCTCCCTGCAACAGCTGTTGGATCAAGCACATTCTGGAACCTCCCTGGATCTTAACTCACCTGGACCCCTTCGGACTGTCCACCTCCCACGTCATCTCCCCCTGCAACGTGTAAACCATCAATAACACTGTTTACCTACTTACTAAATCACTGGATCTCCACTGACTCCCTGTCTCTTCTCATTATAGTGACTCTGTATACCTCCACCCTGGCTACAACCCCTCCTTTCCTCCAA
>VUQH01040153.1:7951-38886 GCA_015106775.1 Etroplus canarensis
ACACACCTACACACACCCACACACACACACACACACACACACACACACACACACACACACACACACACACATGTGGCACATCACATGCACTGGCATCATGCAGGTACACCAACAACTGCACCCTGTGAATGCTCAAATATAAATCATGAGAAATACACACAATGTATTGCTCGCCCCTCTTGGGCACCTGTTGAGAAACACACAAAAAAGAAAAAGATTCATAGAGCAGAGTAAATTTATTACATGCAACTGGAATACATGGCCATGTTCTATTTGCTACTTGTGCATACCAACCTAATTTCACATTCAAATTTTACATTCATATCTGATTAGGAATAGCTCTTTCTCTCTACTCATTATCAGTGTTTGACCTTTTGCTTGGGCTGTTTGAGAAGCTGAGCAGTAGTCAATGGGTGGTCAGTGATAATAGCTTGTCATTTAGCTCAACACATACTGATTAAATAAGATAGGCTCATGCATATATACCAGCCTGTTGTTCCCAAATGGCTAATGCAAGACATCTAATTTAAACATAAAGATGGCTGGACAACAATATAGCTTCCACAAGCTGCACAAGAACTAGAAGACATAGTGAGATCAAACAGTCCCGGTGCTTACAGGGACTTTTTCTCCCCTTTCAAATTTTACCCAGTCTCCCTTATGCAGTGTCTCATTGGCATGAATTAATAATACCACTTCAAACAGATGCAAATTCATTGTACTGTGTCCTCTCCTGCTTTGACAAATGCTAAGGTATGTAGGCAGACACCATCTGAATCTGCTGCTGTGATTAATTCTCTTGAGAATGGGATGCCTATGCCAAAAGAGACTCCTATGGCCTTTTGCACCCCTAAGTTTTATAGACACAGTATTTACATAATGTATATTGATCCCAAAGACACTGCAAAACAAGCACTGTGCAATGTGTTCTTGCATTAAAACACAAGAACATCATTTAAGTATATCTTAATTTAGCATAAAAAAAACAAGCTGCACACAAATATACGTGAGCACAGACAGAGACATGCACGACATTCACACAAATGTTGGCAGGAAAGTAGGCTCGGTATGTCTTTCATAAGCTGTATCTGTGTGTGGGCTGCTGTGGCATGCATAAAATATTATTTTCTCAACAACTCGAGGTTGTGGAGGAGTTAGTTCAGGAAGGGGTGGGAGGGAAGGCCAGGGGATATACAGTATTTGGGCAGCTGACAGCTGCGTGCGCGTACGTCTGTGTGGGAGTCTTGGAAACGGGAGTGGGAGTCACTGGCGTTTGAAATGCAATGAGCTGCTTTTGAAAGGAGCGGCTGTCACAGGTAAGCAGGGTAGCGAGAGCAAGAAGTGTACAGTGATAAAAGGAGAAGAGGAGAAGTGCCCATGCTTTAGGGTGGCATTCGGTATCTGAGGGCTTTTTGCACAGTCTGAGGAAAGCACTCAACACCACAGACACTTAAATACAAAAGCTACTGAAACATACATATACACTTTGATCCTTTTGGGAACAATCCTCAGATTTTAGGGGACCAAAGTAAAAAGCATTTTTTTAGCCTTGGTTTTGGGACCAAAGAGTGTGTGTTGATGCTTTGTTTAAGCCCAGAACAAAGACTTGATTCCATTGCTCAAGGTGATTGAGAGATGCTCTTGATGTTCTCTTCACTTTCATGCATACTGTAAGGATACAGATATGCCTTATAAATCAATAATTCCTCTATCACGTGCTTGGAGCCTGTCTTTGGTGCAGTGATGTCCTCCCTTGTATCATTGTGCGTCCTCTGTAGTGCAATCTCCTCCCGCTCTTCACTAGCTATTGAATGTCAGAGCAATGCTGCTTAAAAATATAGCTTTCTTTTAAATCCTGCTCAGTTTATACATGTGGATTTGAAGTGGAATTTATTAATGTCATGCCCTTTCAGGGATATGACTAATTATGAGCGAAAGGCTTGAAGGAGGATGTGTCACGGAGGTGAGGTTATATAGCTGTTTCATCTGTCAACACTTTGGAACTGGTTCACCGTGCTCCTACATTAGGGCTCTTACTGTTGTTGATTAATCAATAGGTACTTCTCCATGCTCTCCTCTTTTCTTCCTCTTTCCTTTTCCTGATGGGAAATAGATGACAGGCTTAGAAAAAGACAGCCTTTGAAGGTGCTGTCAAAATGTATGTGTCTTTCAGGACAGATTATACCACCCCTTTTCTTTTTCTTTTTTTCTAAAGTGCTAAAGTACTATCTGAAAGTTAAAAAAAAAGTAATAATTGAAGATGAAAATACTGGATCCTTGCCTGTAGGTTGAAGGCTGTGGAAGTGTTAATTTGGTTGTGAATGCTTGGAGGATATGTAAAATGAAATCTGTGAGAATTTATGGTTGTGAAGCGTATGCATCGGGAAAGGTCACAGCTCTGTCATTTAAAAAAAGATTTCAATAAATGGTTGGCTCTGTCTCCGGTGAGATACTTGAGCTGTATATGGCTGACTGGGTGATGCTGGAGCAGTGGTGGAGAACAGAGGGAGAGAGTGATGGAGCACATCCCTAACACCCTTCCGGAGAAAGAATACTCTAGTTAACTCTTAACGTCCCTGGAGATCAGGCATCCACTGCAAGGGCAGAATAATACTGTATCTCTGCTGCAGCTGGTGAGCATTGTTGACAGCACTGATCTTAGATCCCTTATTAGAGAATGAGAGAAGCCCCTTCAGCAACGTCACCCTGGAGAGGGATGGTGCTAGGCAGGGGGATTGAAAGAGGGAGAGAAAATAAAGCAGAAAAATAAGAGAAATGGTAGAAGATGTAGGGAATATTTTTAGAGGACAACATAGGAGGAAGCAACAGACAGAGAAGAAGATAAAGAAGATAATCAGCAAAGAGAACTGCAAAATATTGAGATAGTAGTTAGTTTCTAGTTACAGTGTGGCTTGTGTTCCGTAGTGGAAGGATTGATTGCTATCCAATCGAACACAGCCTACAAGGAGCAAAGGGTTTCGAGAAGGAGAAAGTGTGTTGGCTTTGCAGTTTGCATGTATGAGACTAAGTAATGCTCAAGGAAACTGCCTCCAGCTGTGAAGTGAAGTAGTGCAGGGATACTTAGAATCCGATATCACTGCTAAGGTTTGAAGTAGCATTAAGGCAAGGCTGCATTATAGATCTAGCTCTTGTTTCATGACAGCATATGAAGTGGAATATACCCTGGCTGTGCAGGTTTTAATAGCTGTACCACACGGAATAAGCATGCTTATAATCAGCAAAAAAGGAGGGGTGACAAGACTGCGGACAACTTGCCACTGAAATGATTCTCACTAGACACCATCTTAGCATTCACACCAGCAGCAGTTGTTTTCTCTTCGGACTCTGACATCGTCTTTTATGAAGCTCTAAATCCACCTCTGTGCTCCCTGTCCCTCCCTATACACTCAGCTGTGCTTCCATGTTGTCCAAATAGGGCAGGAATAATTGGATCAGCAAACATGGTCTTATGGAGATGGAGCTCATCTTTTTGTTTCAGCCAACATTTTTTTTTTTGCCTGATGAGATACTGTTTAATTAGGTTATGTCATTTCAATGCAATTTACACTATAATGCGGTGACACCAGATATAATGCAACTGACATTATGTCTTGAAATGCACTCTAACCAGCACTACAGAGCTTCTGTGGCTCTAATGAGGCTTATTATCAAATAAAATGTTGTCTGGGTTTACTCCATAAACTTTCCTCAGCATGAAGCTTGTATTAGATGCACTGCAGTATATCATAGATATGTGCCCATGCCGCTTAAAAAACATTACTTTCATTTCCTATGTTTCATGCTTTTTGAATAAGTCTCTCCTATATAGAAAGGCCAGTCCTTTCCTGCTCTCCACATCTATTATCTCTCCTCTATAGACAATAATGTTCAAAAAGAATCACAGTAAAACACTGTGACATTTCAAATCTCTGCATTGAGCTGGTTGTCAAGGAGATGTCTCAGTGAGATGTGTCAGGAAAAAAGAGGAAGTGCTCTTTTTAAAGAGCGTTTACCCAGCCACTAGAGGTGTAATGTGCCTGCCATCAGGACTCTGCAGGCAAATAAGGAGTCACAGACACAGAGTGTTCTCTATAGTGTGATGACGCACCTTTAGAATCTCCAGGGGTCTTCTGATTTCTGATCAAAAGCCATTACAGGCTTGTGTAGTCATTGTTGCAAGAGGCAGTGTCATGCAGTGACCAGACAGCTACATATTGACAACCCACACCCTCATGACAAACACGGGCAATTTCTGTGTCAGCAAGGCACAGTTACATCAAGCAAACTTAGGCCTGAAGGCTCTTTCCCTCACTGGGCTCCCTTGGATCACTTCATTCCCTGCATGGAACCGCTGGACTTGCGGCCTCCGTTTAGAGAGAACCAGCGATGAAACTGACGAAAAGTGCCAAAACCTATTGCTGATAAAAGATACATCCTGCTGTGTTGTGTTGGGGATATAGCAAGACAGGCTGAAAGGCGGGTAGACTGAAGCAGCTGTCAAAATGGTTGTTTGTAGCCCCGCGCGTACAGTGCTTTGGGGAAATAATAAACTGCATCATTAGAACCCCTGTCATTCAGAAGCTGTTTGCAGCAGACTGGCTGTAAATACCCACTCCAATGCATCACACATAGAGCACAGGTCAGAATCATTAGGTGGCTAATTTGGCAAAGAAAAACACATATTATGAGATGAAGTGCAGGTGTCATAACACAACTGGCCTGCTGCAGCTATAAATTAATATCAGATTTCATCTTCTGCTTATATGTAACTGCAGTGAATATGGATTTTTTTTTTTTTTTTTGGCTTTCCATGGGCTCCATGGGTTTGCTCATAACCGTCATCAGTGTCCTTTGATTCATGCTTATCTTTATAATATGTTCCATTTTTGTGATGAAATTGCAGCTCTGCAGTTCTTGGGCCTGTTGCTCTGTGGGACCAAAAAAACAAAAACATGTTGGTTTTTGGAAATATGTTTCTAAAGGTTACTGGCAGGAAAAAAAGCCAAACTTTTCTGATATTAATGAGTCAGCATTCCAGCACAGGACCACGGCGCAGCCATCTGGCATCACCTGAATGAGTCTAACTAGCGATCCAGACGACCTCCTGACGCCTGTGCGCGTTTGTGTCTGTGGCCGGTCTGTGCCACACCCCCTTCTCCTCCGGTGCGGTGGTATGATCCAGGGATGCTGTTATAGCAGCACCGAGCCTCACCAGCAACAGCATCATCGGGTTCAACTGCGGCTAAACGCACCGCGCCGGGATCCCTGTCACACGGCACAGCGGAGCTGGCTGGCGTGCAGCCCCTGCGTGGAGCTCCCCTTCCTCCCCGCGCAAATCGTTTCGTCGTCCTCCATCGGCATCTGAGAGCGAGCATCATCAGCATCAGCACCGCCGCCTCGAAACCAGACCAGCAGAGAGAGCCGTCTCATCCACGTTTTAACCGGAGCCCCGCGTCTCAAGTCACATTTCCACCGGGGCGGGCGGGGGATTGCACGGCATTTGCAGGCTGCTTATAGCGTGGGATCGGACTAAAGGAATGGCTTTGCGTCGGGAAGGTAAGCGACACGTTCGGCTCTGGCCTTTTAGCGGGCTCATTAAGCGAGGAGATCAGGCTGCGGTGATGCTTGGCTGAACGAGACTCGGGGCGCTGAGACAACGTGAGTTCGCAGGATCGGTGATTATCAGCTGTTCTCCCGCGCCGCGCGGCGCTATGACCCGTGCGTGCGCGCGCGCGTGTGCAGTGTATGACAGAGAGGGAGAGTGTGAACGCTTGTGTGTGTGTGTGTGTGTGTGTGGTGCGGCTTTATGAAAATCAGTGCGCCTCCTTTGAAGTGAGGGGATGCAGACTTTGTGCACACACGCTGGCGTGTTTGACAGCCTGTCTAAATAATGACAGCTCAGGTACGGTGCTGCTGCCTGCTTCGTTACGTGTCGTGGACGTTTTGCCTCAGCGAGGCTTGCAGCCCTGAGTTGTTTTGCTCCGGTTCTGGCTCGTCCACTCCATCTCCATCAGCGCTGAGATCCAGGGGGTATGGATCTCTCTGACGCCTGCCTTCTGTCTTCCAGCATCAACGCAGCCCACCGGGCCGGGCCAGACATTCACCACCACCAGCAGCTCAGGTCCAGCAGGCACGCCAGGACACATCTCAGCACTGTGACCCACTGCATCCCATGTCTATTTTTACATCTCACATGTCAACTTCTACCCTTCTGGATGGCCGGTGGAGCAATTTCTGAGCTGATTTACTGAGCTGCGTGATATCTATTTTCCACGTTGGCGCAGCTTGAAATGTGTGAGGGTAAATAATTAACAGCCGGCAAATGCATTTTGATAAATCATAATTATTGTGAAGGCAGCGCAAATTGCACCAAGATGGATATGCTCTGAGAGATTTAAATTAGACCTCCTCACTTCTCTCCTTCACAGCAGATTATAAATAATTGCTTGGAGTAAACCACTCAAGGCATATTTCCAATAAATAAATAAATAAGTGATAAATAAGACAACAAATAAGAAAAACAAATACATGAATAATGCATATTTCTGAGGAATTCTCTAAATATATTATTCCATTAACTTTAAAATCCCAGAAAAGCATTCCCCATCTTCTAAGGGTTTTAAATCTGGCTTTATTTGATTAGGGAATGGAAAGGTGCTTTTTGAAATGCAAATGCATTTTAATCAGAGCTACAATTTGTCAGTATCTCTAATCCATGGATCTAATACACCACCCCTACAGCAAGTGCACACATCTCTCAGACAACTGCACTCATGTTTGGATTGTTTCAGCCATCAGGCATACCTGCTTTCTACTTTATTATTTCAGGATCTTAAAAAAACCAAAACAAAATAAAACAAAACCTAGTCGTGATTACAAGTCGTGAATGCAGGATTTTTCTCTCAGTGTAACACTGTGTGTCACTGCCCTACCTGGCTTTGCTTACAATGACTCGGGAGTCGTGCTTTATTCTTCTTCGGGTCACACGTTATCGATAGTCATGATAAACATCAGGCAGTCTGTCTTAGCTCTCTGTGATTAATAGAGTGCGTCTGCTCTGGCAGTTAGATAATACACACACACTTCTCCTGGGTCTTCTCCACCAAATGAATACGGACGTACACTCTTTTTGTCTCATGCACACTGAACAGGGAGATGTTGTGGATGTATTGGACCTGGAGAGCTTGCTGATTGCGCCCCCACATTTATTCCTGCCACTGTACTGTATTGTCAATGGGCTGTGTGTCATAGTGGTGGCCTTCTTGTTGTCCACGTGCAGATGGCTTTTAGGCCCTGCAGGGTTGCTGCACTCGAGATGATGATTAACAGTGATTAAGTGCATATTTTAAATGGCACACCTATTATGGCATCACCTTAACAACCAGAGGACGGGCCTTTGAATTGAAATGTCACTTCAGCAATTATATGCAGTGCACATGCCACTGATAAGGCCTTCCTGTCAGTCAACCAACTCACCACATGACCCTTCAATCACTCGCATATTCCAGATTGTACATTTTGACTTGCGCCAACACACTCTGGTTTCACAGCAGCAGTTAGCAGTTGTTTCTCTACTAATTATCTCCCTCAGTTGTTGCACTTTTTAATTTTCACAATTGTTGTTCTTAAGCGGGTGGTGCATATGGTGTTTTGGAAATCCAAAATAGCTGCTTAGCTCCTTGGCTGGGAGTCACATCATTATTTCATTGCAACTTCCTGACAATTTGGGCCCAGAGTGCCGATTGTTAGGATACTGGCAGTTTGCCTCAGTTGACAGCAGATCCCATTGTCCTGAGTCAAGAAACCACTAACAAAAAAACTCTTCGCTTACTCCCAATAATTCGTGTTTTTCTGAGATTTGAGTGATATTGCATGGCCTTTGGATAGTGCAGTGCTGTGTGAGACAGCGGGGGAGTTCTTTTTGTTATCCAGCTCTGCATTATTTATGAATTTTCATTCCAGGAATGCAGTAGCCCCTGGCACTGTAATGCTCCCTTCTCCCATGGAATCACTCACACACTTCCCTCCTGACCCACAAGTTTCCCTGCAAAACTAATTTTCCTTAATAAAATTGGGGTCATGAATTAGTGAGAGGACAATGTGAAATGAATCAGAGGTTGTTTATTATATAGAGTACAACACTTAGTGCTGCATCCAGTTTAAGCTCGCAGGCAATATATAGCCCAGTGGGAGTTTTTTTTATCCCCCTCTGTCTCTCTCCTCTGCTCTCTCTACATGTCCATCATATAGTAAGAATGTAATTGCTGGAAAAGCATAAAATGTGTTCTCCACCCTGCTGATAATTTCAAAGTAAAAGCGCTCATGCCAGACTGGTAATCAGAGTGCCAGACCACTAGACTTGCAGACACAAACACACACGCTACAGACACTTAGAGATGTAACCACTGTACAACTTCAAATATTTACCTTCTTGCTGCAATGCTGCTCCATCCTCAAGAGGAATTGTTTAACAAATCCTGCAGTGCTAATTAGCGTTTCCTCTATTCATTCGCCTGTGGTTGGCCTCTGCAGCAAGGAAATTGCCAGCCCGTGATTTTTAAAAAGGAAATACAAAAGCAATATTGTAACACCAAATTACCCTATAAAAAATCTCATATGGCAGCGCAGGCCCAGTGTTTACACTTGTGTTTCCAATTCATGCACTTAGAATAAGAAAGCAGCACTGGCACCAAAATGTGCTCACTGATAATAAGCAGCTAATGTGAAAATGGTCGAACATATGGTCATTAAGCCTACAGACTGATTGACAGCTAATTTAAAAAAGTCTCTCAGAGATTTTTGTAGACTTTTTTGGTAAATATCAAATCAGTAAATATTACATGCTGTTTGTTTTTAAAAATGAAACATTTTTAAAAAGTCACTAGTCACAAATTATGTTTTGGAGATTTTTTTTATATTTGGAGAGGTTTGTAAGTCTAAAATCAGCTTTGTGTTTACAATAAAGTATCTAAATATAATTCTTTTACATGTGTGTATGTGTGTGTGTGTGTGTGTGTGTGTGTGTGTGTGTGTGTGTGTGTTAGAACCAAAACCTGGAGAAAGAGACAGAGATAATGTTAAAACCAAAAAAACCAAAAACCTTCAGCTGCCAATGCTGCAAACTCATGCACACACATACACACACACACACACACACACAGGCACACAGTATATGCTCGAGGCACTCTTCTTTAAAGTATTCAGCTTAGTCCCAACTGGCATTTCCAACCCTCTGTTCTCTCTTGTCTTCCTCCATTGGGCTATGGGCAAGAGTCAGGAACTATGTACAGTTCAATAACAACTCAGGTGTTATGTGAGATTTGTATGGTGAAAATACAATCACAGCCTCCCTTCACACTCCTCCACCTTCATACTGACCCCCCCCCATTTTTCAAATTCTCGAGAGCACACAGAAGGATCAGAACCATGAGAGGCTTACTGGTCAAGCCCACTCTACCTCTCTTTAAAATATGAGATTAATTTGTCAAGAGGTGTGTGTGCCTTCTCTGTGTGTGAAGAGCAGTACTGATGGCATACACCCAGTTGGAGGGCTGAGATGGAGAGGCTGTCAGAATATCGTTAATTTAAGATTATGGTAAGGTTTGAATGCTCAATTTGTAGTTATGTTGGATTATATTATACACAAACAATGCTTTTCATCACCTTTTAAAATGTACTGTTCGTAAAATTCAAGATGATGCCTTTAAAATGTTAGTCCAAAAGCCACCTTAAGTGATTTCAGTATAATTCGTAAATTTTGCATAGCTTTTCTGTAAAGATTTCATGAAAGCACTTCGTTTTCCGATATTACTGACTATCATAAAAATGCAATATCTAATGACGCACACACAGAAAGCAGAAGGACATCTACACCGACACATTTTCCACTGTGAAATTTTTATTAATCCAGTCAGTAGACAATTTTAGAAGAAAAATCTATTTTTGTTTCTTCCCCAATTTATTACCACATAAATTGTCCTTCACCTCCAAGTGCACATCTTGGCATTAGTGTCAAAATAATTAAGTTAAAATCCATTATATTATATCCTGCATTTGTTTGCACAGAGGACAAAAGGGAGCTGGCACTGGCTAGCTTTCACAGCAGCATTACACCTGTACTTTCAATCATGGGACTTATCAGGAAAGGGTTCAATTGAAATCAGATGTATCAGATATTCAGAAAAGCTGCACACGATCCACCTTAAGAGAAGTGATAATTAAACACCCACGGTTTAAGCAAGTTATTGATTAGAATATAAGTCAGTTTCTCACCTTCTTTATATTAAAACACAATGAAGCATCAACAACACGTCATACACCAACAGTTGCACCTCAAGACCATGATTAATAACGCAATATGAATAAGTTGCATCTGCAGCTTTGTTGCATGCCTATGAAATGATTTATTTAGCAATATAAAACACAGTGATGTTACACAGTAGATCTCTCCACTAAACGAGTTCATCTATTTCCTGCTGACTGGTAAATAGCCTCATGTGTATCATCAGTAATATTCATAGCTCTACTTTCTAGATGATCATGAATTATTAACTCATAGAAAAGACGAATAGCTCCAAAATGGTGCTTGATGTGTCTCTGCTGGAAGCCATGTTTTGTACAATACAATACAGTATAGTACAGTACATACAGTTGAGTTCAATATGACATTCACTGTGTTGCAGAAGGGAGTTGTTTTTGTTGTTCAGGTTTAATTTCAAGAAAGAGTCTTGATCCAGCGTGAACTCTGGGATGTGTTTCAAGTATGCGCATCATCGCCTAAATTGACTTCTGACTGTAGAGACACATATTCTCTACTGATTGCCAGCCAAGATGTCAAGCCAAACTGCACAAAGAAAAGTGATGTGAGAAATGAAAATAAAAAACAAAACCAATATGTTCTCCAAGAATACCATGGCAGAGCCGTGTAGCCATTTTTCAACCACATTTAATACATGAAGTCTGCAGATGTAACAATTCTGAAATCCTTAATGTTGCAGGATGCATCGTATGTCATCCCGACCCAATGTGCCACAACGAGGATCTTATTTTATTTTTTTTGGTAAAAATTCATATTTTGTTCTCTTTAATGTGCTCAGTTGACACAATGATTCATTTGACAGGAACTAAAATGAGAAATGCAAATTGTAAAGGAACATGCCCACTGCAGTTTTGCCTAGCAAATTTTGAAGAAAGAAGAAACTGCAGTGAAAAATAAGATAAAAGATAAATGAAAAACACGGTGTGGTATATGATATTGAAGAGAAAGGTGCTTAAAACGTCTCTGCCATTTCCTAACTGAAAATACATTTTACAGTATGTCCTATTGATTTCAAGTTTATGTGATTTGTTTATCTAGGAATATGCAACTCTTTTACTGATACATCTCACCAAAGGCTGTCTATGCATCTTGCATATACAGTAAAACCTTAAGGGCTGAAAATACATTTCTAACTCTACATTCATTCTTGGTGAAAGCTTGACATTCTTATATCCATCTTAGAGCATGGTTAAGCAGACTGCGTTCCATAACCTTGAGGCGGATTTATATGTTTATATAAATTGAACAAGCGTATAGATGGAATGTATTCAGCCCGTCACATCTCTGTCTCGTCAGCTCACAAAAGAGCATTACGAGAGCTGCGGTTTGTTCCCGACTGAGTCTTGTGGTCTTTGAAAAGCTGCTCCTCTCTTTGTTGAGAAGTATTTTCCTGTGCAGTGCTGCTGAATGCCATCCATGCCCTTAGTCTGTGAGCCGCCAGGAGAATCAGAGCGAAGGTGAAGGCTGAGAAGAGATCTGAGGAGCAGCATGAACCCTCTGGACTTTTGCATTTGGAATGTCAAAAAAAAATCTCCTCCTCTAACACACTCCTTGGTTTTTGGAGGCTGAGAAGCATCAAATTGTAACAGTGTAGATGGAAGATTAGCCCACTTAGCATTCAAAAATCAATCTGCAATGCTACTCAACAGCTACTAGTACATCCTTTCAGCTGTTCCTCTCTAGGACTAATGTTCTTTACTCACTCATTTCTCCGTAATCAACAACTTCATAAATGAAGACGCACAGGAAATACCGTTTAAATTGTAAGTCACCAAATCCAATTTCTGGAATCAATGGCATTGATTTATCAATTAATTTTGCATCTGTAATGCTGCCACTTTGCTTGGCTTTGGGTGTTGGAGGTTTTAGCGGTCAAATGCATTATTGAAAGAGGCTTTTTACCAAGCAGTGGCTGATGCAGAGAGCTTAGGAGGTTGTCACTCATGATGTAAAGCTTTATTTACAAAGCGAGTTAGTGTGAACGGCCTTTTAGTCCTCCTAGGAGGACAGTGACATGTATTTATCTTGCGCGAGAGGAGGAATATCAAATGTGTTGAATAAGGCTTTGGCTTGTCAGGAATATTGATTAAGTGGTTTTGGGTGGTGTCTCTTGCTCTGTGCGCATCTGTGTATTTGTGGTCAAATGCCTGAGTGTCCTTGCAAGTGAATGTGGTGCTGTGCATGTGAATGCATGTGAATGTGATTGCGGGCCATGTGCGCTGTTGCATAGTCTCGTCATTTTTGTGTTTTTTGTTTGCTCCTCGGCCTTCTGGGGAATCAGAAGGGGGCTTTAGATCAGAGAGGAGCAGAAGTGGATCATGAATAGAAAGTGGTAGTCTGGTAAGAAGCAGTGGGGGGAAAAGACTATAGGCTACCTTAGTCAGGATCTAAAAGAAAGAAAAAAGTCATAACTGTAGTCAAGATATAAAAGCAGCCTTTGAAAAGTTAAAGCTTAGCTATTCCCTCGCTCTAGGCCACATTCAGAGGGCATGAATAGTGTAGGACCTTATGGATTTCTCCACACTGCTCAGGCATGGAGTGCCGATATGGGATTTGAGCCATGTCCACTATAAATAGTCAAATGGTCCAGGTTGGTCCTGACAGCTCCTGACAGCTCCTGACAAGGGGTGATCTGCTCTGTGAGTGGACACACAGACTTTATTTGCTGCTTCTTGGTCACACTCTCATTCTAACACATGTGGGGAATACAACAAGGAGTGCAGCGCTATTGTGTCACCTATATAACTTGCTTTGTACATGCACAAGATACATTAACCTTGGGTTATACTGTGTGTGGAATAATGAAGGCATGCAGAGAACTGGAGGTTGAATGGTAGAGACCCCGCAAAGGTGCAGTGAGGGTTCGTACAATGCTGTCTTTACTGAAAACTCCAGTAAAGACTGTTGATTTTCTATGGTATGTGGGTGTTCACGTGTGCTGTTTGTCAGCTAGCGTGAAACCCTATAAGAATGTGTAGGCACAAGGGCACTGCGTGTGTGTCTGTCTGTGGCTCAATGTCAGTATGTGTTTCATCTTTAAAATCCATCAGGCAATACAGTATGTATGGTGAGCCCCAGGTTTGTGTGTGTGTGTGTGTGTGTGTGTGTGTATGGTGGGGGGGAGTATACGCTACAGTATGTGTTCTGCTGGTAAATTCGGCATTA
The DNA here is from genome assembly GCA_015106775.1 of Etroplus canarensis. Lineage (NCBI taxonomy): Eukaryota > Metazoa > Chordata > Actinopteri > Cichliformes > Cichlidae > Etroplus > Etroplus canarensis. The sequence continues at coordinate 21,435 of VUQH01040153.1, forward strand.
GTAGCAAGAGATTTCAGGCTTGGTCAGCTATGAAAGCACAACTACGTGACAAGAGTGCTGCTGCCGCCCACAGATAGCTAGCCCTTATCCACTAATTAAAACCCTCTATCACTCCATGTCTCACTTGGCAATCTTTCTATCCTTCAATGCCCCCCATTTTCATAGTGGAATCTCTCTATCTCTCATTATCTATCCATCACTCTCTTTATCCTTGTTCGCTATTCATCTTTCCCTCCCTCCTCTCAGCAGGAGCCGAAGGCTCCCAGTGGGCGGTGTACTGTTTTGTTGTGTTTCGGGTGGTTTAGGTATAACAGGGTCCTATGGGTCCTTCAGGGCCGCTCGTCAGTATTGTCCCTGTCATATGCCTGAGGAGCCATGCTGGTGCTAACGAATGGAAAAGATAGCTTTTTAAGCCCCCCATCTCCCCATGCAACACAAACACACACATACACCCTCGCTCTAGGAGAGGCATCTCTCTCTGACAGCTCACTGTTTACTCCCGTAGGACCTGTAGCCTGGATCTGCATTTGCAGCTACAGACTGTGCCTCGATTGCTTCTGATGATTAAGCCATTGTAATGGTAGACAAAATGAAAACCTGCAAACAACGACAGGATTGTCATAACTTCACTTTGGAGCATCTGGGGTGATAAGCTTTTATGCTGTAGCATGAATATATATCTCAAGGTTTCTCATCGTCATTCCTGTGGCTTGCGAGGCCTGTTTAGCGAGCGGAATTAGCTCGTCTCTGTGCAAACAAGCTTCAAGGAAATGTATAAAGGCAAGAGCTAACAAAGAAAGTAGCTTCCTACTCACTTGGGGTCTCCAGCCTGTTATGAAAATAAGACCTCTCTGCATGGTGGAAATGTATTTGTAATCCTGGAACTATACTGTATCAATAATCTGAGGAGCTAATATTGTTGGATGCCACTCTGCTCTCCCCATCCTCCTTGTTTATTTACCAGTTTGAAACTCAATTTCACTGCCTCTGCCTGGCCCCAATCCTCTCTCTGCCTCATTCCCTTTTTCCATTTTGCATGCTCTCTCTTCTTTTTCGTCATGACTTCAGCACATTCATTTGAGATTGGAAAGTGTAAATCGGTTTTGACTTGTCCTCATGGTCCTTGCCTTTTTACATGATGATCTCAGCCGTTGTTGTTTATGTTATTGTTGCTGTTGTTGGACATCTGAGGGACCCCACCCCTCTAGAGGAGACTTGGAGCTTAAATCCTGTTTAAAAGCAACTTGTGTATTTGAGCCTCGATCACTTCTCTAAGCAGATTTGGTCCATGGCTGCACTGTATGAATAAATAGATAGATAGGAGGGAGGATCAAGTGGGTGAAGGGTCCCATTAGATATTATTGCATTTGTGTTGCCATGGATTATCACTCTCGTGTGGTTGTATGAGTGCGTGTGTGTGGGTGTGTTTGTGTGTGTGAAAGAGGGATTGATAAGAGACAGAAAAATGGTTAGCAGTGGGTAAGGGCTGGAAGGGGAGAACAAAGTAACATGATGCATGTGTTGTTCTCAGTGCTGTCGCTTTGCATTATTTCTAAACTGAATGATGAATAGGGACGTGCGACATCTGAATTTTGTACCTAGAAGCTGAAATCAACACTGATAGTTCTAATGATTACTCTAATGGATACTACTCCCCATATTTTGTAGTGACATAAGATAAACTGTATATAAAGGATGGATATAGCTAACATGATGTCACCAGTTGGTTTGTGAACTCCAGATTTTGAAGTCTCCAGTCTAGCTTCATGGCCATGCCATCTTGATTTTCTGGAGCCAGAAGTAACTATACATAAAAATATATTTAGAGCAGAGGGCATCAGCTACATTATATGAGCAAAAGTATTGGGACACGCACACATAATACCTACAGGAGCTTTTATGACATCAGCTCCTCTGGAACTGTTTTCTGTAAAATTTTGGAGTGTTTCTGTAGGAATTTTGGCCCATTTATCCAGAAGAGCATTTGTGAGGTCAGACACTGATGTTGGATGTGAGAACCAGGCTAGCAGTCTCTGTTCTAGTTTAGAACAAGGTTGTTTGATGGGGTTGAAGTCAGGGCTCTGTGCAGGCCAGTAAATTTCTTTCACATCGAACTCATACAAATATGCCTTTGTGGCCTTTAAAGCTTTGTGCACTGGGGCACAGTCATGCTTGAACAGAAAAGGGCCTTTCTCATCAGACTGGCAGATAGAGAAGCACTATGCATCACTTCACAAATATATTTCCACCCTTCCAGAGTCTAGTTCTGTTGTGCTTTATAGCACTTCGTCTGATGTTTTCATTGAGTTTGGTGATGTCTAGTGATGCTTGGCCATGCTCTGTAATTTTATGTACTCTGCCACTTCGTGACTGAGTTGCTGTGGTTCCTAAACACTTCCACTTTTCAATAATATCTCTTTAAGTTGATCATAAAATATCTAGGAGGGAAGAAACTTCTCGAACTGACTTGTTGATATGGCGGCATCCTATTACAGTACCACACTGGAATTCAGTGAGCTCCTAAGAACAACCCACTCTTTTTAAAAATGCTTCTGAAGTCAGACTGCATAGCTAGATGCCTGATTTCATTCACCTGTTACAATATGACTGAATGGAATACCTGAATTCAGTGATTAATAGGTGTGGCCCAATATTTTTGTTTATATAATGTATTCACTGCTAAGTACTGTAATATAGTGCTGAATAACATTAAAGTAAAATTTTAGAATTGCAGTTACCAAAACTGGAGCACAAAAGTTTTTGGATGGGCTGTATGACACAAAGGGTCCATTTTCATAAATATTTTAAAAGAACAAAAATAGTTCTGCTGCCCGTGTTGGCACACCTGTCTTATCAAAGTGGCCACCCCCTAACTTTAAGCCTCCATAAAATCCAAATGGGTGAGTTCTAAAAAAGATAAACAAACCCAAAAATTAATTAAAAACCTGTGCAGTCTTTATAAAGGGGGGATTATTTATAGAAACTGAAAAAACAAAACAAAACAAACAAAAAAAGAACATTTTTTGAACCAGACTGTAAACACATTAGTTTCATGTCTGAAGTCAGGCATTTTAACTTTAGAGTCTTTGGGGATTGACTTGCTTTTGGAGCCTGCTTCAGTTGCAATTTCTGGCACCTCCACTTTGGCTTCATTTTTCAGGCCTGGAGGTTGCTGTTTGTGAAATAAAGACAGTCATTGTGGCTGTTTAACCCAAGCAGATATAAAGGTATTTCATATTGTACCTCTGCTATCAAGGCCTGTAATCTCCTTACAGTTGAACAACTGTGAGGAATGCAGAATTACCTATCTCTTGCAGGTATGTCATAATACCAGAAATTTAGTAGTTGCTATCAACACCAGTAAAATTACACAGTTCTCAATTCAATTCCAAATTTGAAACCACGGTTAAAAAGAAAAAAAAAATTATCCCATGTACTTGAACATAAACTCCTTTGTTTAAAAAAATCTGATTACAAAAAATGGCAGAACAGTGCCAAAACGAAGACAGTACTATGATTTTTGTGCTAGTAGTGTAACTGTTTGTGTAGATGCTGCACAGATTCTCATAAATTGCTTTTTTTAACAGAACTTTTATTGCAATGTTTTCTTCACCATTTCAAGGTTTTTGAAAGGCACACTGACATATCAGTGTTCTTATTACACAGTATAACATTAGCTACATGGTGTTTATACAGCAGTAGCCATTAAAAACATTTTAGCTTGTGAAATATAGCTGATTTCACAATGGCAAAGCCAGCTGTCTCAGACAAAATGGTCATGTGTATTTCAGGATAACTTCAGAAAGATAATACTATGGATGTTGTTAATATGAATTATAACCTTGAATTTTTTAAACAGGTTTGGATGCTGGTCTCATTCAGGTGCTTTGCTAAAGTGGAAGTATTTCCTCCCTTGGTTTGAAAAGCATTCTTCTCATATTACCTTTTGTGAATCAATTATCACTCTTTGGTCACCCACCGCAAATGCAAAATACTTCGACACCTGACTGCATTTCTTATCAACGGGCCAGGTGGAGCTAACCTGGCAGCTGCACAAATAGCCATCTTCCACATGTAGTTTTTCCTGTGTTTGTGGGCAGCCTTCTTCAGCATGTAAAAATGGACCACAACGCTTGTAGCCACATGCTGCCCCTATCAGTTCCGGAAAAATTGTAATCTTGGTACATGGTACATACAGTGGATTGCAAAAGTATTTTTCCTAATTTTTTGCATTGCAACCTATGATTTAAGTTGATTTTTATTTTAGATTTTATGCACTGGACCTGCACAAGATAGTTCAGATTGGTGCAGTGAAATAAAAATAACAAAAACATGTTTTAAAAATATCAAACGGATAAAATACCAAAATTGATGTGTGCATATGTATTCACCCTCTTTGCTTTGAAGTCCCTAAATAACATCTGATGCTACCAATTACCTTGAGAAGTTGCATAATTAGTTAAATAGCGTCCACCTGTGTTCACCTGTGCCTCATGATCTAAGTAAAGATACACTTAATCTGAAAGGCCCCAGAGCCTACAACACCACTAATCAAGAGGCACTACCAAGCAAGCCACATCACGAAGACCAAGGAGCTCTCCAAATAGTTCAGGGACAACATTGTGGACACGTATAAATCAGGATTGGGTTATAAAAAAATATTCAAAACTGAAAATCCCATGAAGCACCATTAAATCCATCATCATAAAATGGAAAGAATATGGAACCACAACAAACCTGCTTAGAGAGGGCTGTCCACCAAAACTCACAGACCGGGCAAGAAGGTCATTAATCAGAGAGGCAACAAGGAGTCCAAACGTAACCCTGAAGGAGCTGGAAAGCTCCATAGCAGAGGCTGGTTTATCTGTCCATAGGACAAATATAAGCTTTACACTCTACAGAGCTGGGCACTGTGGAAGAGTGGGCAGTAAAAGCTATTGCTTACAGGAAAAAAAATAAGAATGCACATTTAGAATTGGCCAAAAAGCATGTGGGAGAGTCTTCAAACACATGGAATAAGAGCCTCTGATCAAGTGAGATTAAAACTGAACTTTTTGGCCATCAAGGAAAACACTATGTCTGGTACTAACCCAACACCTCTCATCCCCCTAAGAACACCATCCCCATAGTGAAGCATGGTGGTGACAGCATCATACTGCGGGGTTGTTTTTTATTAGCAAGGACTGACAAACTGGTCAGAAATAAAAGAATAATGGATGGTTCAAAATACAAGGAAATTCTTGAGGAAAACCTGTTTTAATCTTACAGAGATTTAGGACTGGGATGGAGGTTGACCTTCCAGCAGGACAATGACCCTAAGCATACTGTGAAAGCAACACTGGAGTGGTTTAAGGGGTGTTAATGTGTTGGAATGGTCTCATCAAAGCCCAAACCTCAATCAAACTGAGAATCTGTGGCATGGCTTAAACATTACTATATACCAGCGGAACCCATCCAACTTGAAGGAGCTAGAGCTGTTTTGCTTTGAAGAATGAGGTAGATGTACCAAGCTCATAGAGACATATCCTCAGAGACTTGCAGCTGTTACAGCTGAAAAAGGTGGCTCTACAAAGTACTGACTTTACAGGTACATACATTACAATACATGTGCATGCACTACTTTTTAGTTTTTTCCTAATCTCTTGTAGAAATGTACTGATGTGACCTGATGATGACCTGATTTTTGCCTATGATTTGCATATTCGGTCAATTATATTTTCATAAATGACAACATCTGCAAACGAAAATCAAGTTTACTTCAGTACAAGATTTTATTTTCACAACAAAGGAATTTATTAAACTTTACAATTCTCCCCCAAACTTCACTAAGTTACAGGCTCTTCTCTCACCTACACAACTTGTAAAAAAAAAAAAGCACTGCAACTGGAAAGAGGTGCAAATGACAATTAACTGCAATCAGTTGTTGTGAACTAACCTTTATCAATCATATTTTATCATACCAAAACAAATGTATGTGCTTTTAATAGCCAATCAAATTTCAATTACTTGTATCATTTATGTTTTATCAGATGACTTAAGCCTCTATCCTTAGCCAAGAACAACTTGTCATCCAGGTCCATGAATTCCATTTCCCCATCATTGCTTTTATCTTTTCACTCATCTCTGAGACCAGACTAGCTTTAGCTTTAGCCATTTTTTATCGGCTTCGTCTAAGCAATTTCCCCCTGGAGATTAATAAAGTATTCTGATTTTGATACTGATTCTGATTCTTCAAATTGGTCATGTTTGGCAGCGTGATGGTGTTTTAAGTGTCTGATTAAATTTGCTGTTCTGAATAGTTTCATGGAGGTTCATGGTTTACTTTGGCCTCAAGAGCAGAGTTATATAGTTTTGCTTTAAATTCAGTTTAGTTTCAGTTAGTTTCCAGAGTGGGGACGGTGGTGTAATGGGTAAGGTGGCTCATGATCAAGAGGTTGTGAGTTGAAATCCCCGTCAGAGCCCCCCCCCAACACCTTTAGGCAAGGTCCCAACCACAAGTGTGCCTCTGTTCATCCAGCGGTAAAAAATGGGTACCAGTATAATGGGAAGGTAACCTGCAATGGACCAGCGTCTCCTCCAGGAGGAGTTGCTTCACGTTACAGAAACCGGGGAGAATCTCTGGCCCAGTGAGCCTTGTAGGCTCGGGTGTAAAAGCCCAATGGACTTTACCTACCTTCCAGAGTGGGTTTGCTCATTTCATTTTAGTTTTTATTATTTAAAAATGTTTAGTTTTAGTTTAGTTTTTATTAGTTTCAGTGTTAAGTTTTCTTAATTATTATAATATGGATGGTATTTGTCAGGGAAAGATTTAAGATGTTTAGATCGGAAATTACAATACAAACACAGCACTATGAGAAGGCAGATGAATCACAATCATGTAGATACCCTGAGTATCAATAAACACATGCATCAAAGCCTCATCAGACAGGCTGTCAGACCAAATTTAACCCAACTGACAAAGACTAGAACTGAGGACATTTCCTGTACATTTTTATTTTATTTTAGTTAGTTTCCTAAGCCCACAATGTCATTTTAGTTAGTTTAGAATTTTCCCAAAAGTCTAGTTTTTATTTTTATTTCAGTTAACTCAAATTATTTTTCTCATCTAGTTTTAGTTTTTAGTTTAGTTTTTGTTAACTATAATAATCTTGCTCAAGAGTATTATAAATTGTGAGCTTTGTGTCTTCTTCACTTATTTGGAAGTACTTTTACATTAACGACATGTCAGGCTTGATAGTTATGTGATGTGAGTATATGTGCATCAGTGACATTATTGCCTGTGCCGCTGGCTGTGTTGCATGTGTGTGAAACAGACCGACTTGGAATATGTGAGACTGACCCAGCATACTGAAAATCAGCCAATTTTGGTCCTTATGATGAAGGGTGATAAATCGTTCATAGTCAACTTGGCAACAACCCAGCGATATTATGTTTCCTATCTAGTTTTTCTTTATATGGCAAGAGTAAGTTTTATATTTGGGTGTCTCACTGCTTCCCATGGCGTGGATTTATGCTTCTGTATTCAATTGATGTCATAGGTACATTGTAACCACAAACTCTTCTGAAACCCTACACCATAACTTGATGTGCAACCCCATGGAAATGCAACTACATCAGGTCAACACACACCACATACAGGTATAAACGCTGCTGACAGTGTCAAAAACTTGCATAGGCTATGTCCTAGGCTCACCATAGACTTCTCCAATGGGAACACTGTTCAGTACTGTTTTTAATATCCATCCATCCATCCATCCATCCATTCATCCAATTATTTTCAACTGCTTATCCAGGTCTGGGTTGCGGGGGCAGGAGTCTAAGCAGAGATACCCACGCCTCCCTCTCCCACCTCCTCCAGCTCTTCCAAGAGGACACCAAAATGTTCCCAAGCCAGCCAAGTAATGTAATCTCTCCAGCATGTCCTGGGTCTTCCCTGGGGTCTTCTTTCAGTAGCTCATGCCCAAAACGCCTCACCTAGGAGGCACCCAAGAGGAATCCTGGCCACCCTTTCTCAAAGGCTAAGTCCAGAAAGCCTTCAGAGGAAACTCATTTTCACTCACTGTTTCTGCAATCTCATTCTTTCGGTCACTACCGATGGGGCGTGGGTAGAAACGTAGATCAACCAGTAAATTGACAGCTTTGCTTTCACACTGAGCTCTCTTTTCACCACAACAGACCTGTACAGTGTCTGCGTCACTTCACATACTGCACCAGTGTGTCTATCAATATCCTGCTCCCCATACCATTGATAATAGAAGTTGAAATGAATCTTTGAACCTTATTTCTTTTTCATTAATACTATTATGTACTTTGGCTTTGCATTTAGATCATAATAATTTTAGTAACTGGCAATATGGTGATACAGTGAAGCAGTTAGCTTTACAAATGCACCGTGCAGTTCCATGTTCTACATGTACATAAATAAATGATGAGAGATGATACAAACCTTGTGAGGATGGTTTGAAAGAATCCTGTATTAAAAATTTACTCTGGCATGGAGATAATTATTCCAACATTTTTAGACCTTTCTAGAGCAATACATGTTCTCTTTGAATAGTTACCCATAGCCAAGCAGTTGTGCCAGCTATGCCCCAAGGTGGTTATTCCTCAGTTGTGAATCTTGCCTGGCGTTGAGCTCAGGTGGCACATGCTGACTTGTCCTAGAGTACGCCCCTGTGTCTTGTTTGAAGTGCACTTGGCTCTAGGAAACAACCTCCAGGTTTCAACATCAAAACCGAGAATCAACCCCCCTAATGGGCACCCTACTGTGGGCTAGAATTAGCAGGAATAACCCCCGCCGGCAGGCTTACTTCTCTAAATGCAGGAGCCTCGAAGGACGAGATGGAGGGCGGAAAGCGTGTAAGGTAGGGGAGGAAGACCTAAAAGAAGGAGGGGAATCAGAGGTGGACAAGAACGGTACAAGAAAGAGGAAATTACACATGCGTGTACAAGCACAACTGCATTTATTAAGTGAAATGTTCGCTGCACAGTCTGTGCAAGTTCAAACACATGACAGAAGAACAAGATGGTGCCCCTTTGTGCAGCACTGCATGCTTTCATTTTTGTGTGTAAATGTATGACAGACATAAAACGGGACAGAGAGCCTCTGTGGAGACAGACAGCAGTCAGTGCCTGAAGCAAGCTCAGAGCTCACAGGGTAATGTATACTCACTCCTCACCGTACCAGAGAGAAGGTGACACCAGTCAATCCCATTCTGACAGGGCAGCTGAGATAATAGCAGTCTTTGATTCCTTGCAATAACTTCTGCCAATCACAATGAAAGGCATCGTGATTGCAGAGAACCACAAGTGTGCGTGAGTGTGAGTCCTAAGAGCTTACTGTATACTACTGTACAACAAAGATAATTGCATAGAAAATGCGGTTATGCATTTTAAATGTGTTGTTGTGCTTTGTTCTATCATTAAAGGAGAAAACTCTTTAAAAGATGGATGGAAGGAAAGGCAAGTGTTGAGCTTTTACGGATCATCTGTGCTATGATAATGTCTGCAGGGGGTTGAGGGTGTGTGTGAGATGAATGTGCAAGTGGATTGGCCCATTTTTTGACTGTTTGCTGTCAGGGGTCAGTGGGTGGTCTGTGTGTGTGTGCATGCATGGAGGGGATGAGGAGGGTGAGTGCAAGGCCAGGGGAAGGAGGCTTTCAGGTGGAATAAAAGCATTACTGCAGTAGTAGAAAGGTCAGCTGTAAACTTGTATCAGACTAGTGGTGATCACCCTATGCCGCAGATCTCTGAGGTATTGAGCAGGCACGCTCTAATGGCTTTGATATATGGACTACAGGACTCCCTGAAGAGGTCAATACCATAGCACTTTGTCTCTATGAGCAATGACCCTCTCAAGCTCCATTTAGAAGCTTTATAACTGCAGGAAATAGGCTGGAAAGGCCTCGAGCAGGGCACGATGAAAGAGAACTAATATGAATGAAGTATTTTCTAATCACTTCTTCTGTGCTCTAATCGTTGTCCCAATCAATCATTAGTTTGGCGGTATAAGTATGTAGCACTGGACGTTATCGGAAGTAGATTTTGATGTGGTTGAGAGAAGAACAAAAGAATCTGAGTGGAATAGAGCCAAAAGAGCTGATTTATCATTACTCCATTTGGGAGGGCAATGACACTGTAAAGACTGGTTTCTAATAGCATTTCATCATTACTTCAGAATCTGGTGAGTCACAGTGTTTAATGAGAGTGAGAGACGTGGTTCTCAGAGACAAATTTTTGCTTTTCAATGCTTGTCTGTAATACAGAGATAAAGCTTAAAGTAGCTAGAGAAAACAGAAATCACAACAGACAGAACACTAAGCTGTGCTTGATTTTGGCCAATTTTTCTTCAAACACATGTGGACATTCTGGCTACCATCGTGGTCCCTTCTGAGTGTATTGATTTGGCGCTAACCTTTGGTGTGAAATATGAAAGAAGCCAAATACTGTTTATGAATGTCTGCTGTAATTGGAATGAGCAGATGTTGCAATATTGTTCCACTGTGTTCAATAACGGACTTCTTTTGCTATTTTTCTCCTCTACCCTGTCTTGTTTATCCCGTTTCCTTTCATTTTCCTCTGCTGGCCCATCCTTCTTTCTCCCTGCCATCCTTTCCCTCCCATCCTCACCATTTCTACCCCATTCCCCTCAATCTCTCCGACCTCCAGACTCTGTGCTCTGTGCTGTGGCTGTGCTGAGTGACTAAAGTGGAGCCCTACGAGCCATGGAGGAGATGGACAGCAAACCCTATCAACCGTTGTCTAAGGGGCGCCATGAAATGGAGATGTCCTACACCAGCTCGTCTGATGAGAGCGAGGACGGCCGCACCCATCACCGCTCCTACACCTCACGCGAAACCCTGCCTGACTACACACATGAGCTTCGCCTCACCCTTGGTTCACATCGGGAAAGACAGAGCAACTACAGCCAACCTCAGCCAGGTACAAGGTCATGCTTTTCATGCTATCAGGGCATATTTAGGCTGGATATAGTTACCTTAAGATATAAATCCACAGTTGCAAAGATACTGTATGTGAACTCAAATGGATACTGGCACTAACAGATAGGCAGACACACACATATGCACAAATCAGACACACACACACACACACACACACAGAGGTCTTTAAAAAGACCTCTGTGAATTACCTATTACAGTCCACAATGAGCCAGAAGGACAGTCGGAGGCAGCCAATTACCTCTTCTCCACGGAGGTGATATTTCTCTCCCACAGCTAAACTAGGTCAACCCCAAACCTCTCTGGCCTCACCTGGGGTGGAACACCACCCTTCATTACACACACACTCACAGATACTGACATGAGTGGACAGAAGCACACATACATACACAGACACACACACACGGTGACATAGACACACACCGAAAAATTCTTCCCTGTTGGTGACAGGAGGAGAAATGGGCCAGCATGTGCTATGATGGATGGCCTTTATGCAGGTCATGTGTGGTGTTAAGAGAGAAGCCTGCACCTCATCAGGAGCATTCTGCTGTGCAGGGTTCATAGTGATCAATAGATACTCTTTCTGCTACCACAACCTTCTGCTCCTCTGCAAGACCTACCCACCATGCTAACAAGCAACATTAGCCATTCATAACAGTTACAAGTCCTGACAAGCAGGCTGCTCCGGGGATTTCATGGTTTGAATGCCACCTGCTATGGATTTTGTCATCTTATTTGCCATACAGCAACTTGTCAATGACCATTAGTCATAATGATGTTGCCTCAATAGCTGCCACAATACTGTGGTGTCAAAGAGCACTTGCCTTTTTCAGCAGTCACGCGCCTTTCTGTTTCCATAACAAACAACATCCCCTGCCATCAGTGTCATATGGTAAGGTGCACAAGACCCCCCAAAGCAGCCTTTCAAATGTCAATGGCAGCCGGTTCTGCAAAGCACATCTGTTCATCTTTGGGCAACAGAGTTATATATAGTATACCCGACCAAAGTAACCAACTGTTAAGGGGGGACATTGCCTCCAGTGACATTTTTAATGGATTACGGTGTTCCTGACAAAGATCAGCCAATTCGTTTCTCATTTAATTCCCCACCCATGTTCTTCATATTTTCCTTCATCTTTTAAGCTGCCACGCTTGCCCTCTCCTCCCTTTCCTTCCTTCCTTCTCTTCTCCCAGCTGTTTATTTCCCTTAATATCAGACGTTCCTCCTTCTCTCTCCACTTAATCCCACAACACCTCTTCTCTACGCTGCACCTGTCTGTGCTAAGCCTATTTACATTAAAAAGATACTGTTGTTAGATGGAAAGATAGATCGCTAGCTCCCCAGCGCCGTGATCATTTTGCAGAGCATGAGAGAGCTGACCAAAATAATTACTTTCTGTTTGCCTGTTAATTAATGCAAATTAATTAGTTAATGCTTTTCGGCATTTTGTTTACAAAACCAGAAATACATTACAGTATAAATATTTGAATTATTCAACATTAAGGATCTGATTAGTTATGGACCTTCCACCACCTAATGGACCTCATACCCTTACAAAACACGTTATGATGGTGCTAGTTAAATAGAAAAAAGAGAATTTCTCTTCAAATTGCTCTGTTATTAATGTACAAGTATACAATACTACTGTTAGCGCTCCTACTAAAATGATACATATTGATGTCCAAATCCAACATTTAGGTTTTAGGACATTTTTGCAGTAAATTAAAAATATAGATTCAACTGCAGCTCCTCTTCTACGGCTGTGTATGAGCCCAGCAATCTCCTCCAATCACATCGAAGGGCAACCTACTTGCCCTGAGTTCATTAAGTTTACAAAGATTATTGCTAAGCATGCACAATAACAATTAAAGGGTCCTCAGAGGAGTTCTCAGAAAATCAGAGTTTCTCTTTGTTTAGAGAGACTTCAGTTAGTTAATCAAACTTAATCTGTAATTAAGAATAGATTTTTAAAAGTGAGGGGCTAAGCTGCAGGTCCCCCATTATCCCTCCCAATCCCAACCTGGGCTATTTTTGTCTGTCAGTAATATAACAAGATCCTGGATTTACTATGTGGCGATTTGATTACATACAGTCATTGGCCACTTCATTAGTTACACCTCGCTAGTACTGGACTGAACATCCCTTTTCCTTCAAAACTGCCTTAATTCTTCTTGGCATAGATTCAACAAGGTGCTGAAAACATTCCTTAGAGATTTTGTTCCATATGATGCCAGTCTCCAATTCCATCCCAAAGATGTGGCAGAACTCAATATTGAGATCTGGTGACTGAAGACCATTTTAGTAGAGTGAACACTGTCATGTTCATGATACCAATTTGAAGCGATTTGAGCTTTGTGACATGGTGTGTTAGCCTGCTGGAAGCAGCTACTAGAACATAGGTGCACTGTGGGTATAAAGGGATGGCTGTCGTCAGTAACAATATGCAGGTAGGCTGTTAGGGGCCCAAAGTGTGCCTAGAATGTTGTACCGCACCGTCACACCTTTACTTACATCAGCCTGAACCGTTGATAGAAGACAGGAAGAATCCATGCTTTCAGTGTTGTTTACATCAAACTCTGACCATCTGAATTTTGCAGCAGAAAATGAGACACATCAGACCAGACAACATTTTTCTGTTATTGAACAGTTTTGGTGAGCCTGTGTGAACTGTAGCCTTAGTTTCCTGTTCTCAGCTGACAGGAGAGTCCCTTGGTGTAGTCTTCTACTCTTGTAGCCCATCTGCTTAAAGGTTCAAGGTACTGTACATTCAGAGAGGCTCTTCTGCTTACGTTGGTTGTAACTAATGATAATCTGGGTTATTGTTGCTTTCTTGTCAGCTTGAAAAAGTCTGACATTATTCTCTGCATCATCAAAGCCTTTTCTCCCAGAGAACTGCCGCATATTGGATATTTTCACTTTTTTGGACCTCTCTCTGTAAACATTAGAGATGGTTGTGTGGAAAAATCCCAGTAGATCAGCAGTTTGCGAAATACTTAAACCATCCCATCCCATGCTTTGCTCAAAGTCCCCCGAGTTCCCACCATTCTTCCCCATTCTGATGCTTGGCTTGAAGGACTTCTTATCCCATAGATCTAAATGAATTGAATTTTTTCCATGCTGCCTTTTGAACAGGTATAGCTAATGGAGTGGCCAGCAAGTGCATTTGATTAATACAGTTAGACATGCATACATTGTCAGAACAGAAAAAGAATTGAAGAGCTAAAATTTAGAACCTTCTGCAATTCGTGGATTTCATTTTTTTTTTACTTTTATACAAACTACATTATTGTTGTTGTTTTTACCCAGACTGCTTGGCAAATAATGATGAATGCTTATGATAAGTTCTTCCAAGATTGAAAGAAAGGAAAGTGAAAATTCACATAAACATTCCAGGGGCCTGAGTAGATGACTGTAATGGTAGGAAATGGGAAGTTGTTTAAAGAAAAATATTGTCCCTCTAATCACTTCCACCTCAGTCTCTTGTTTTTATCATAAATATGTTTCAAAACAAAATGGCTAGATGACTTTTTAGTTTGCAGTCAAATCATGTTTGTTGCTACTGGGAAATGGCCAATTTGCTCCTGAATTGCCCCCTTGCAGCCAATTTGAGCTAAACAGTAGTGTGTAGTGGTGACCAATCTTAGGCCGGTTTAATTCCAGCAGAACAGTATGTGAGCCACGGTTGGTCTTGACCCCATCAAACAGGCACAGCAGGACACATTGCTGGTCAATGGAGTGGTCAACAGGACTGTGGCTTTTATTGAAACGCTGCGGTTCATGTTCAGAGGACCCGACCTAACACACATATTAACTGCACTAAGTGAGAGGGAAGGGAAGTCTTTCTTTCCTGAGTTCTCAGAGGAGCCTGTGGTACCAGACTACAATCTGTATAGATTTCAATTTATGCCTTCATTTCTTTACAATTACATCAGTTCCATCACTTCCACTTATACATTCTAAACAGAAAACTCATGTGGTAAGGAAGAAAATTTACTCAACTGCCTCTACAGGAAAAAAAGTAGTGCTCAATTGAATTGAATTGAATTGAAGTGTAACCAGAGGACTAACACAGTATATCTGATGTTCTCAGATAACAGGTTGATGCTTGGGATTGGAGGGCGTTCTAATACCTGAAAGCATATGAGGCTCAATTTCTCCCTCAGTCTGAGTCAATATTAATAAGGTTTGATCTTTATCTGATCTCTTCACCCCACCAAGGAGAATATAGATGAGATCAGTGCTCTGTTTGAGCAGCAGTTCAATACATCTCAAGTTCAATAACACACATCAGGCACTATGAACAGGATATAGCTTCACTGCAAATGGTTAAGAAAAATTGAGGCTGGCATTTTGATTTGGACCTCTGCTAAAAAAACTTTTAATAAATGCTTGCTCAAATAACAGCCTGTCTGTTGGAATAATTTGGGAGGTGTTCACTGTTTGGCTTGTAAATGCCTGTCTCTAACAAACACCTGGTCAGCTTAGTTGCTGAAGCAAATAAAAGCACATGCCGGTATTAGAGGCTTTTCAGCTCTGTGTCTAAGTGATCTCATTTTGCTTGTCTCTCCCCCTACTCTAGATTTAGACTTCTGTAAGGCTGGGCAGATGAGGAGCCCAGACTACCACATCCACCAACAGCAGCAGCAGCAGCAGCAGCAGCAGCATCAGGAGGAGGAGGAAGAGGCGTTGCGCTCTGGACCGGCTGCTCATGTCCACAGCCACGGCTACTCCCTTGGCGTGGGTTCAGATGTGGACACGGAGCCAGAGGTAGACCCCTCTCCTGCTCACGGCCTGCAGCACATGTGGATGCGTGGCCTCAAGTCTGAGCAGAGTTCCTGCCTCACGAGCCGCGCCAACTCCGCCCTTTCTCTCACTGACACCGAGCATGATAGGAAGTCTGAGCCTGACAATGGTGAGTGAAAAAAAAATCTCTTCTTAGTCTTTAATGGGATTGTCTATCAGTGGGGAAGATTGGTTTAGTAGATAATTTAGTAGCACACCTTTGATGATTTATTTTTCTGCATGGGAGTAGATTGCAGGATGTGCTAAAATCAAACTTCTTCATGGCAACATTTCACATTATATCCTTTTAGCCTCATTATAAAAAGAGAAAATTTCTTGTCAACAAATGCAAAGAAACACAACTCTTTTTAAGATTTAAGTTACTGCCTTGGGCAGCTACGTGATTGAAACTCTCAGCTTTTGAAGTAAAGCTAATGTTTAAGTTCCTCTTTCTTTGAAGGCTCTTTGATGTGACTAAATAGGGTAAATGTGCTATTGGTTATTTAGTCTCTGAAGTGAGCTCTTATTGGAGGTGAAGCTGGGGTTGAATCATGCTAAAGGAAAGTCCAGCGATGAACATCCACAGCACATGACTTGGAAAAGGATTGGATACCCATTGAAAGCTTGGGCAGATTTTGGGTTAAGGTTTTGATGAAAAGGAATTGTAGAGGTCCCATGTCTACAGTGAATGACTGGCTGCCTGAGGGCAGCTGACAACCGCCTCTGTGGGAAGAGGCCTAGAAGGAAGGAGAAGTTGAGAGGCAGGGGGTGAAGATATTGGGCCAACTAGAGAAGAGTCTGGGATGGTGCCAGCTATCTGTCTTGTGCTGCTGGGCTTGGCTGGGCTCCCTGCAGATGGAGAGTTAGTTAGAGGTGCACAAAAACAAAGACAAAGCTCTCCAACCCATCCCCAAGGGCACTGTCTGTTTATGTGCCTCAAAAAAGGTGGAACGTATTCAGTGGCTGAGAAAAGGAAGGGAGATAGAGAAACAGAGAGGGGGAAATGGAGAGTAAGAGACAGGAAGAATAAGAGACGGAGAGAGCAAAAAATGCTAATGAGAGAATAGAAATGGTAATGTAATGGTATAATTAGAATGAGAATAAAGGGGAATGAGTGGTAGGGGTAAAACAGGTGAAGGAGAAGCTGGTTTCGAGTGAGCGTTAGACAAAGACGGTGAAAGAATGAGAAGACAGAGGAGAGCGGGATCATGCTAGAAAGGTTTTAGGATGTTTGGGATGCACCCAGGGGTGCTGTTTAAAAACTGGCATGCTGGACATGGTGTCAGCCTCCTTGAAAATGAGCGTGAGAGAGAGTGGGAGTTAGAGAGAGTGGGAGTGCTTGCAGCATTACACAATAATCAATTTGTGATGGCTGCTTGCATATGGACCAAAGATATTACCATTTGAGATCAGGGACTCCATCTTTATCCATGGTCAGAATTAAAACTGAAAAAAAGGGTGCAGGCTTGGAATGCAGCAGACAGCAGGGAATAAGGATGGTTGAAGTCACAGGACTAAGAGGGGAGGATTAAAATGTTCAAAGTGTTGGGCTTTGCTGCTACAGTGCACCAGGAAAGCTGGTTTATGTGTGGATTTCATGTGTCACATGATGATGTAATGCATGTCCTGTGGCTCTCCAAGCTTTCTCAACAACGCGCTCTTCCTTTCACTCACACCTTTGCTCCTCTGCTGCTGCTCGTATCCTTTTCTG
>VUQH01040153.1:39348-87649 GCA_015106775.1 Etroplus canarensis
GTGTGTGTGTGTGTGTGTGTGTGTGTGTGTGTGTGTGTGTGTGTGTATAGGTGTGAGAAAAATAGAGAGAGGGCTCGACAGATTAAGAAAGAGAAAAAAAGAAAAAAGAGATTTAGTTTGTGTGTGAAGCCACATTTGTACAGATGTCTATCTTTACTCTCTTTCATGTTTGTGTCTGTGTGCGTGTTAGTGGTGGGGGGTGTGTGTCCAACTGTGACACCTCCCTTGAGGAAGGCTGCAGGCATTTTTGAGCACCAGTCAGACCTGCTGACAAACTCAGAAAAGCATCAACACCCTGAATTGACGACAGTGCATCGTAAGAACAGAGGAGACTGGCAGTAGAAAGAAAGAATAGTTCAACTAGAGTTTACTGTTGACAGACACGTGCGCATATGACGTGTAGAATATGGCCAAAAGTATGTGGAAAACCAGGCTCTGGTCTAAAATTATGGGCATTACACAAGACTTTGGAACCTGGTTGTGAGGGAGCTCTTACGTAGCTTAAGGAATGCCAGTAAACACTGATTCTAAAGCAGTTCATCCCAAAAGATGTTGGATGGGAATGAGAATTACTCCCTGACTAAATAACCCGCATGTGTATGGACTAGAAGTTAGTGGAAAAACAGAAACCTTATGATAAAAACCTTGACTTATCAAAAAGAGAATAGTTTCTGCACTACAGAATAAATTGATTGGACAGTAAAATGGTGAAGCTCAGGGCTCAGGTGGCCAGCAGTAACAAATGATTTGACTGAAGCTTATAAAGTGTAAATCTGCATGTGACGGCTTATGTAAGGGTAGAAAAGGTAAGAATGCCATTTGTCGTTAGATTGAGACCAATGCTTGTCCTAGATAAAACTTGTATACCTACTCACTAGCCACTTCTTTAGGTACACCTGTTCAGCTGCTCAGTCTATCACATGGCTGCAACACAACGTATTTAGGCAAGTTGACGTCATCAGGATGACCTTCTGAACTTCAAATCAGGCATCAGAAGGGAGAATGAAAGGGATTTAAGTCACTTTGAGCTTAGCTTGGTTGTAGGTGCCATGGATTTCACAAACTGCTGGTCTATTGGGATTTTTCCACACAACCATCTCTAGGGTTTACAGAGAATGGTCTGAAAAAGAGAAAATACCCAGTTAGCTGCAGTTCTCTGAAGGAAAATGCCTTGTTGATAACAGAGGTCAGAGGAGAATGGCTAGACAGCTTTGAGCTAATAGGAAGGCAATAGTAACTGAAATAACCTCACGTTTCAACCAAGGTATGCAGAAGAGAATCTCTGAATGCAGAACATATTGAACCTTGATACAGATGTTCTACAGCAGCAGAAAACCACACCAGGTGGCACTCCTATCAAATAAGAACAGAAAACTTAGGGTACAGTTCACATGAGCGGCATCTGCGGCAACAATGAGAAACCATGGCTCCATCCTGCCTTGTACCCGTTCAGGCTGCTGCGGGTGGTTAAATGGTGTGGGGAATGTTTTATTGGCACACTTTGGGCCTCCTAGTACCAGTTGGGCATTTTTAAATGCCACAGCCTACCTGAGTATTGGTACTGGCCATGTCAGTCCTTTTATGACCACAGTGAACCTATCTTCTGATGGCTTCCTCCAGCAGAATAATGCACCATGTCACAAAGCTCAAATCTTCCAGAACATGACAGTTAGCTCACTCTACTCAAATGACCACATTAACCAGATCTCAATCCAGTAGAGCACCGTTGGGGTGTGGTGGAATGGGAGAGTCACACCATGGATGTGCAGCTGAAAAATTTGCAGCAACTATGAGATGCTATCATGTCAACATGGACCAAAATCTGTGAGGAATATTTCCAGAACCCTATTGAATCTATGCCATGAAGAATTTTCTTCAGTAGTTCTGAAGGCAAAAGGGGTCCAACCTGGTACTAGCAGGTCATATCAAATAAAGTGGAAGGGGGGGCAATTAATAATTAATTAAGAATGCCCCTGCTATTGTGGCCTGTGCATGATGTGCACATACCACTTTAGACATTTCTCTTTTTGCACATTTCAGTCCTGCCCTTGGAGCTACAGGGATTTTGGATTAATAAACCCAGAGGGGAGGCTCCTACAATCAGCTGTAAGCAACAATTTATTTCTGTGGTCTAGTTCTATTTTTGTAGACTTGAAGTAGTTGAGCAAAGTGAAATGGGCAGAACTGGGGTCATACAAAGGACACACACCTCCTCGGTCTCATGGGCTATGTGATTTTTTATAGACCAGATTCTGGAAATGTGGAACCCTATGTTCAGCCTTTGTCTCGTGTGCAGAGAAATCCTGTTTAACCCATACCTGTAGTTTTTCATTAAGGAGGGCTATGACTCAAAGCTTGAAAGCATGTGGAATCTGCAATTAACTGTGAAGCGTAAGCTGGGAGGCACTTAGTGTATTTTTAAAATTCAGTAGATTTGTACAAAAATAGAAATGCAAAAATAACAATGTATGCAGGAAGTTATATAGTGTTTTCTTACCTCTAATGTAGCTTCTCCACTTTTTGGCAACCCTGCTTTAATGAAAAGACTTCAGAAAGCCACTGTAAAATGTTGCAGTGCTGTTTATGTATGGATTAAGTAAAAAGACTGGGAAGTTTGTCATTGTCACTCAGTCCCTTATTGTAAGGGAGAGTTCTATAATAAATGCTGAAAGATGGGTGAGGGCTGATAAGTGAGAGAGAGAGAAGTTGGTCTTCAGAATTACTGCAGCGTGGAATAATAATAAAAAAATATTAGCTGTATTATCTGGGTTACAACACTGTCCTATAATGAGATGCTAATTACTTGACTTGTTTGTCATTAGTCTAACAGTTTTACTCTTCCTTCT
This sequence comes from Etroplus canarensis, assembly GCA_015106775.1. NCBI lineage: Eukaryota > Metazoa > Chordata > Actinopteri > Cichliformes > Cichlidae > Etroplus > Etroplus canarensis. Next base: position 42,195 of record VUQH01040153.1, read on the forward strand.
CTTCTTTTAGCTTATCTTTCCCCCCTCCACTTCTGAGATTGACACATTGGCATGTATCAGACAGGCTCCTGGTTTTACATCACTGCACTTTTCCTCCATCGTCCTCTGAGCAGAATGGGTTCTCAGGCAACTGCAAACAGCAGACCAGTGAAAGGCTCTATCGCTCTTTACGCTAGATAACTTTCTGTGCTAAATGCAAATATCTGTGTAATTACCAAGGCCTGAGTAAGCACTTGATCCTGATTGGCCGCAGGATGTCCATTATTTTTTTAAAACTTGACAACTCCCTTAAAACTGTCTGATCACAGTGCTAAATTAATACACTAGAAAGGTCTGAACGTTCCATTTCCACCACACTCTGCAGATAATGGTTTGAAGAAAATGGGTTTTCAAATTGCCTCAAACATTTACAGTCCCCGAGTTACCAATCAAGCTTAATGAAAGCGGTAGGACTCAAAAACATGGTTCAGTATGGATGTTATTCCTATGCATTAAGACAGGTTAGCCTAGATTTGTTGACCTGACCCGGCAATAACACTGCAAACACAATACAACAAAATGCAACGTCATAAACTGGCTTTAACATGTAATGAATGTATTGAACATTTGTATTCAATGTTTGGTATTATCTTTATTTGCTGCTTAGCAGGCTGGTATTAGGTGAAATTTTCAAAGGAAGTGTGACAGTAAATGAATATTAAACCCCTTTGATAATGTGATCCAACGACAAACATAATTTAAACACAACATGCAAGTCTCTTGTCATTCATTTTCACCAGAGATGAATTTATTTTCACTTGACAGCTTGTGGTTCTTGAATTTAATTTGAGCACACTCATTTCTCAAACAAATTTTCCTTCAGCTATTAATTTCTTTGTGGATGTGCATAACATGCATTTTTTAAACGTGGAACTGTCCAAGATAGATTGCAAAATTGCCATCGTTCTCATCATTTTTTGTATCCTAAAAATTAGCTTGTGATCCTTTTCTTTGTGTTTGTAAATGGAAAACATTTGCTTTTGGCCAAAAAACAAGTCTTTTGAAGACACCACAAAGGCTGTGGAAAGTTATGGTATGCATTTGTAACTTTTGCGTGACAATAAAAAGGTTAATCAGCTCATCTAAAAGCAATACTCACATTTTCTGATTAGAGAAATATTCCCTAATTGCAGCATTAAAACAATCAGAAAACACGAAAAGACAACAGTGTCACATGTTGGTGAGAATTCAGAAATGAATTCAGTGCAGTGTTTTCCATCTACGTTGCAGACTTACTGCTAATTCAAAATGCACTATAATTACTGAAGAAAGGCTCTAGAAAGCAGTCCTCGCTAATTGTCATTTCTCTTAATATGCTTTTTCAGTAAATGAACAATAAGCACTATTAATGTTCTCTGCCTTGAATTAGAGTGCAAAAGTTACTCTGTAACAGAGTAGATGCTGCAGGGGTCTACACTTACCAACACTAAATGAGGCATATTGCCTCAAAATAGATTGCTCCTTTTAGACCTTCAAATAAAGTCATTTAAAATATTTTTTCACAGTGAGGCTGTTGTCCTTGCCTTGAAATAAGACAAGCATGAATGTTACCTTAAACATAAATGTTACAAGCTGGCTATAAACTAGGTTGTTCGGCGGCCTAGGGGACTGCACAATGTCATAGAGGAGCCTCATATCCTTTATAAACATGGGCCATTATTTTTATAATGATGTGCCAAAGTTTTTCAGTCAAGTTTGACCAAGCTGTGTTCAAGTAAGGAATTGTAGAAGGTTAGCAAGGGCATGGAGACAACTGGTGAGAGAGTGGAGTACAAAAACTGACCATACGGTTTAATGAGCGAGTGAACTGCTCAGAGAAAGTCAAAGGCAGAGAGAAGAGAAGAGAGAAAGCCAGAGAGGCTTGCTAAGATCCATCATTAAAAAAGTACTAGTGAGGTTTTCTTTTTTCTTTTTTTTTTAAAGCTAGCAGTCATTTGATACACGTTAAAGCTATGTTTGAAATACCATTCCTTACCATTTCTATGTGCTGATGGAACCCAGTGAAAGAGCAACAGGTGTTGGGTTTCAGATGGGGATCTTATATTTTTTCTCTACTGTATGATGCAATTCTGACAATTATTAGGCAATCTGGACTTTTAATTAGATAGTAAGGGAATTACACATGGTTCACGTAAGCTCCCTTATCCAGGAGTGTCAGATAAGAACATTTAAGCAATGTGAATGAAATGGATTTTGTGTGTTTTCCCCCTTCTGATGTTGCAAGACACAAATCTCCTCTTGGCAGCTCCGCAGCCCTGATAACCCCAGAGGAATTGAGAAATGACAATACCCTGAGAGATAGAGACATCTACAGATGTGCCAATGAAACCACACATATGGACACGCACAGGCACTCACGCTACATCCTACTGTCTCCTCTAACCTCCCTGGTGTGTTTTGCGTGCAAGTGCGAGCTCTGGTTTAAGTGGACACATCAGGCAAACAGCCACGTACTTTAACTCCCCTCTTGCCTTCCCAAGGCCCAAGGGGGTTAGCAGGAATGGATTTGTCTATTAGCTCGTAAAGAACATTGCTCAGTGCCATATCGATCATCTGAGCTGTAACGTTTAGGGTCTTTAAGTTGTAGAGTTGATCTAGAGGTACATGGGCTCCCCTGGCTATTTTACCAGAGTGAGAGATGATCAACTTAACCCTGGTGCTGCGCTTGGCCAGAGGAAACGCTATAAACACGTCCGCTGGAGCCAGAAAGCGTTTTTATTGAACCGCCCGTTCAGCCATCCGGGAGAGGCTGAAGAGCTACCATGAATCCGCCAGGTGCCTTGTTGCAGCAGCAATGCATTTGTGTGGTTTTCCTCTTCTTTAATAGTGGTCTCATCACACAGTTAGCCAGGCAGGCCTCTGTTCTTGACAAGCTGTCAGGCTGTCGGACCCCACCCTGTTGTCCTAATGATGGACCTTTACAGCTCACTGATCCAAAGGAGGACCTACTGGACTGTACAACTAGTTGATGGGGGGTTAGGGATGTATGTTTGTGTGCGAGAGAATGAGAGACAGCGAAAGAAAGAGTGAGACAGAGGAAGAGAGATAATTTTTTGTTCTTTTTCTCACACCCCTCCTCCATCATCATCCTGCTGCCATGGCAACAGTCATCAAATCAGAACATCAGCCGTAGCTTTCATCTCAAGCTGTCCACTGGCTGCCTACGGGCTGTCTGTATACATAAACACTCTGATGGAAACATCAGAGTCCAGCCTCTACTCGCCATTTTAATAAGCGGTCAAATCTTGCAGAATCCTGCAATCACCTACACAGCAGAGGAGGTGAGAGGCGAACAGATTTTTTTTTAATAAACAGTCAAAACCTGTTTTTAGCTCCCAGCGCTGTTGGAGTATTAAAATGAGAGGAGAGCATGGTGAGTGGCACATGAATAAGCTCGCAGCAGAAAGGAACAATAGCCCCGAGAGTGTACCGAGAGATTAGTGCAAATCAGAGTGTTCTGCACTGGGGAAGAGAGGCTGAGAGGGGGTGGAGGACACAAAGGTGCCTGTATGGACATGCACACATGCACACTCAGATGCCCACACACACTCCTGCTGTTTTGCGCTCTTTGTGTGTGAAGGGGTCAGTGGGCTATGTATTTTGGAGGTGTGGTAGAAACAGTGCTGGACTGACGAGGCGGTGGTTGGATGGGAGGATGAAATATAACAGAAATCAAAACAGAAATGTTTTATCTAAAATGCCTGTATGAGAAAAGGTACATGTGTGAATGGGTAGCTAGAAAGCCCAACTGAACAATGATGGAGAAAGATAAATAAAAAGTGAATAGGGACAATATCATCCTCAGTGTGAATGAACTGAACCTGACACAAAGCAGGCTTCTGGTATAAAAAAGCTCACCTGAATAATGAACATACAGGTTCATTGTTAATCTGACGATCAGAATTATCTGAGCCTGCATGAGGATTTTCATACCAGTGATAGCAATACAGCATGATGGTTTTCCCACCATTACCAGTAGCTGCCATCTTAGTTTAACTGCTTGTAGTAATGGCTGCTCCTCTATCGCAGCAGTTCTGAAACTGCCAGGGATACTTCTGCCATAGCTGTGTCAGTGCCAGTGTTAAAGGCTGCCATCACAGCCATGGTGCCAGTAGTAAAGGCTGTTGTTACATGGCACGGTGCCCTGAGCCTGTCAGACCTCCAGGATTTGTACACCACCTGTCATTATCAGTGCTCAGTCCTGGCAGCTACGGACAACTAATGGTCCACTGGGTCTCACTCAACAATCTGCTGACCAATAGGAGGGCTGCTGGTTGAACGGTTGGGCATGCACACACATGCCAGAGAACACGCAGACATAAAAATCACAAACTGTCCACATCTAAGAAAAATGATTTTTTTTTCCAATAAGGTGTGAGTTGAAGCTTGAGCCAAACTGAGAAAAATAGTGATGTATGAGTCTATTTCACTTATTCACTTTGGCCCTGGGATGGACTTCTACTACATGGTGGAGAATTGTCTATATGATTTATTGGATTGGATTGCAACCTTTTTCACAGACAGCTTTTAATTGAAAAAGCTACAATAGGACATTGGGAAGCCATTAATTGTTACGGTTAATTAAGGTAAACATTAAATGAAGAGATTTTTAATTGGTTTCTCTTGATGAGGGAAGGGATCTAGGGTGACCAGAATCTGCATATGTAAATAACTGCAAACTCCTCCAGGCCTTGGCTTAACTCCCTCTCTCTTTTCTAATGCTGTTTGCCTTCCTTTCTGACACTGTCTTGCTTCCTCTCTCTGTGCACGTCGTGCATGTGTACAATAACAGGCTACAGACTCACACACCTTGAGCCCCAACGACGCTGTCAGCAGCACAAATGGGGAGCTTTTAATCTGGTGGCATAGATGTGATGTATGTACATGCTTAATGCTAAACTGGCAGTCCCTGAAGAGATACATTTGTTATGATGAGACATGACAGATTGGCAGAAGACGTCACCTTCATATTTACAACACACGGAAATGGAAATATCCCCAGGCTTTCAACATGCAAGCAGGCTCCGTTTATTTTTAGCATTTTATTCTTTTAAAGAGGAATTTATGCAGATATGTCTGTGCCATCATAGAATGTTTGATTGACCACTTCCTCCTTACTCTAAAGATTCACTTGACAAAAATTGCAGTACATCATGCATACCTCAAAAACTAGAGCCTGTTTTCTTTTTGTATTTGCTCGTCCTCTGAACAGCTGCCACCTGTGCTTGGAGGAGAGGGCGCTAATAGCGCACCCAATCCCTTTGCTTGATAGATCACCCTAACACCAGATAGATAATCGTGCTGTTAAATAAATAGCTTCTTAAAATGCTTTGGAATTCTGCTAAAAGCTAAAAGCATGAGCATTTTATGGGTGACTTGGGAAAAGAGAGTGGTGGTGTCAGGGGAGGGGATGGAACTGAATTTGCATTGCGGCGTCTGCAGGTGACAGAGTGTGCGCATGTGTATGTGTGTGTGGAATGAAGCAAGCAGACAATTAGACTGGCTGCTTGGTCACCCGGTCACCCCTCTGCAGTAGGAAAGCTTCTCTTGGCCAATGCCGAGCTCTTGCCAGTGTTTTGCAAAACCTGAATGTGCTAGCGCTGTCCAAACAGATGCACAATGTCATTTCCAGATAGCGTTTGTGTGTGTGCACTTGTCTGTGGATGCGCACACTGTGTTTTGTGTATGTGTTTCCAAAGAGTGTTCACTTTGTATTCTTGTCTGTGTGTGAGTGCATATTGCTCCAAACAGATGTTTTGTTTTTTCAGTTTGTGTGTGTACGAACAGAGTCAGATCAACACCAGCCGGTGCAATGAGTCTGGCCAAGGTGGATAATACGCAGTAAATTCTGCGGCCAATGCTGCACACCACAACACCAAAGAGACTAGGTAAAGTGAGATGTGGAAAGAGCACATGCAAGCAAACGTTAACATTAAACATACTGTGACATTTTATGCTTTTGCTGACTCTGTGCAAACAACACATTAACTCAACAGGAATCATCATGATTATAAGTAGCTTTACAATTGCGAGAAACAGCACACGATCAGTTGTGTATAACCACCCCCAACCAGGTACTCAAGTACCATTTTTTTTAACTTTTGCTTCACAACATTGCTTATTCTTTAGTAGCTATTTTTACAGCATAAGACTTTGCTAAACCACTAAAGCAGCTATGCACACATGGGGATATTTTCTGAGTATCAAACATACTTTGTAGACATTTTCACTGCACAATTTCTTGTGACTGAGTTCATTATATATGAAAGTGTTGAGGCTTTCTGATCTGAATACTGCATCCATCCATCCATCCATCCATCCATCCATCAACAGACACCCCCGTGTCTACCAGCATAATGTGGTTACCTAACATTAGGGTTGTTGCATCATCTCCTTTTGAAGATCTCATCTCCCACAAGGTTAAAGCAATCATTGTAATCGGCCGTGCAGTTTTTTCCTTGCTGACAGAGTTCAAAAGGACACTGATGTGTTCATTAAACTTGTGTGAGATGAAATACATGACATTTGCTCCCTGAGTTTGTCCTGAAGACGTCTCTTCTGTTCAGACATAGTTTTACCAGGTTGCTTATGTGTCCATAGCTGTAGGATTTACAGTTTATAGGCATTACAGTTCTTGCTCACATGATGGCAGTGGAGAATCAGAGCAATGACTGTGATGGCCCACTTTTTTAATTTTAATCTGGGAATCTTAAACAAAATGCTGTTGAATTTTTTCAAGAAATTAACAAACAATCCATTGTAAACACTGATGTTGAAAATGGCAAAAAAAATCTATAGTATGATGGCAAATTGAAGCACAATTTTGGGTTTTATGTATAGGGGTTATATGGCATGTTTGCTTGCGTACAAGAGGTAATATATTTAAATAGCACTTATGCAACCAAAGGTACACATTCCTGGATCAACCCTTGGACAGGAACTCTGTTCAGATCTTACAGCTTGCTTGCATGTAGAAAATTAGCTTTTTTTCTTTTCTTTTTTTACAATTGACCCATGTTACTACACTTCTCCACTACTTTCGATACACCTTGCTAGTACCATATTAAACCCCCTTTCACCCTCAGAATTGCCTTAATTTTCCATAATTTAGATTCAACAAGGTTTTAGAACAGTTTGACAGGATTTGAGCTTCGTGACATGATATATTTTCCTGCCGGAAACAGCTATCAGAAAGTGGGTACACTGTATACATAAAGAGATGGACCAACAATACTTGTTGATAAGGCTGGATGGTTATTTAGGCCAAATGCTGACATTACCATCTGAATGTTGCAGCAGAAATTGAAACTCATCAGACCAGGCAACATTCTTCTAATCTTCTGTTTGCCATAATTCCTTGTGTGTGGCACAGTTAAGGACCCAAACACAGGACTATAGAAGGGGAACGCAAAGCAAGCTTTGTTCAGCTGTATAAGTGCAAGACAATTTATAACGTCCGAGATGTGAATAAAGTCCAACCAGTGAAAATAAAATAAAGTTCATGAAATACAAAACCTGGCCTGAAATTCAAGAAGCAGGAACACACACTCAAGCAGGGAAACCAACATCCAGAAGCTAAGGCAGGGCAGGACTATATATACACATAAACTAATAAGAAATGAACAACAGGAGGGAGAGGAGCACAGGTACAGTAGCAACAACAAGGATAGGAGGCAAAACTGAACACAATACATGGAACGCAACTGGTATCAGAGTAATACAGGAAGTGAGAAACATAACTGAGAATTTAAGCACGAGACTGAATTTGACAGATAAAGATGAACACAAGAGGATCAGACGAGGAGACAGCGGAAACTAATGACAAACTAAACACAGGCTATAACTGAGACAGAGGAGACCTGGAGGGAGCTAATAAAAACACAAAGAGTGGAACTAAAATACAACAAGAGCAAAATACCAGAGATAAAGACTTACAAGGGATCTAGGAAAGAATCAAACTAGACACACACTCAACACAGGGAAACATGAGGAAGCCACACCTAAGCAAACGAACTCAAATAAACTCATTGAATGGTGAACTTGAACACAACTGCAGTGTACTGAAATAGATGGCAGAATGGAGGATGTAACTAGAACAGAATCATAACTGAAGAATCACAATAAATAATACTACAAATATACACTGAACTCATTCTCAGAGTACAAAACTAGAACACAAAACCGAAGGACCATAACAATATTGTCCAATTTTGGTGAGCCCATGCGAACTGTAGCCTCACTTTCATGTTCTTAGCTGACAGGAGTGTCTTCTGCTGCTGTAGCCCAGCTGCTTCAAGGTTAGACATGTTCCATTCAGAGATGCTCTTCATCATATATTAGCTACAAGGAGTGGTTGAGTTACTGTTGCCTTCCTGTCAGCTTGAAGCAGTACAGCCATTCTCCTCTGACGTCTGGCATGAGAATGACGTTTTTGCCCAGAGAACTGCCGCAAATTGGATATTTTCAATTTTATGGAACATTTTCTGTAAACTCTATAAACAATGTGGGAAAATCCCAGTAGATCGGCAGTTTGTGAAACCCTCAGACACATTCAAAGTCACATAAAACACCTTTCTTGACCATTCTGATGCTCAATTTGCTCTTCAGCAGGTTGTTGATGTTGTGAACATCTGCAATTTAACCAGAATCATTATTTCTGTGCCTAATTTTGGTGCCTAAAGCTAACCAAGTGAAAATTAAACTAAAGTAAAAGTATGAATAAATCTACTACACAGGACACAGACTCAGCAGTTACAAGACTTACTGTATGTCACCACTGGTCCTAATGTCCGGTTCCCAGTTTTGTTTGGGTATCATATCAAGGCACAGACATTAGTTTAATTAAATTAAGTTTTATCTATTGTGCACAAGATCACAAGAATCAAGTAATTTTCACTGTACAAGCCCCATGCTAAAGGACACCTTTTCTCATAGACTATGAGATACACAAAACAAAACAGCAGTATTTGATGCCCATGGGATGTGATTGGCTTTATATGTGACTGCTTTGGAGGATTTTAATCTAATGTTTATCTTCGTGGTGCCTGGTAAGACATTCTGCATAAAAGACTGAAAGGAAGAAAAATCTGTGCAATAAAACAATATTAGTTTATATTAAAAAGGCAGTAACGTGATTGGCAGCAGTATTACTCTGCAGGATATATGCAGTCATACATACAGTGGCTATTTTTAGTATAGCTGAGAGGGGGTTATACACCTTGTACCTGTGCAAGCAATCATTAGAAGAATGAAGGCAGGAAACAAAAGAGCAATCAAATCCAAGAAAATGAGGAGGAGGAAGTGGCTCTACAGCCACAACATGAATTAATGGACTTCATGTTAGTCAGCAGTGCCTGGGTTTGTGTACTTTTGAAAACACACAGTTACAAAGTGCTTCAAAGTTTGGATGACAACACACAAGAAAGAAGTGTCAGTGTCTCAACATGCAAACATGCAGTCAAACATATAGTCTTGCACTTGTTTATACATGCATACTCCAAAAAGTATTTAAATGCACGTATACATGCATTTGATGTAGCCAAAAATAAAGTGTGAGCCATAAAAATTAGTTTTCAGCAGCCATTTAAAATAAACCACAGATTCAGCTGGTGTGATCAGTTCAGGAAGAATGTTCCAAAGTTTAGGTACTACAACCTCAAAAGTGCGTTCGCCTCTGGACTTAAAATAATAAGAAGAAGCCCCAGGTCTGATGATTGGAGAGGCCGACTGATGGAAGAAGGTCTCGGTAGAATCGCTATACATCCGACAGCCTGGCAATATGGGGCTTTATATGTAATTCATAAAATTTTAAAATGAATTCCAAATTTCATGGGGAGTCAATGAAGGGAAACGAGAATTAGGAAGATGTCTGAGCACTGGCTGTTTTTCTGTTAGCAGACTAGCTGCAGCCTTATGGACTAATTGGAAGCGGGTTAGTGAGGACTATTACATTTCTTAGATGTTCTGTGTATAATACATAGATTTTTAGGGGGTGAGTTGATTTTCACAATAGTGGTGAAACATTCATTGAGGTACGAGAGGCTGTTGAGGTTGTTAGGGTTAACACAAGTATAGCTGTGTATCATCAGCATAGTCATAAGAAATTCCACTGAAGCTGTAGATGGCCCAGGGGTAACATATATAAAGAAAACAGAAGAAGTCCAAGAATTGAGCCTTGAGGAACCCTACAAAGAAGAGGATTAGATGACGACATATAGCTATTAATATGAATTCTGAAATGTCTGTCAGATAAGGATGATGAAAACCATTTAAAAGCAGTGTCAGAGATGCCAACTCAGTTCAATAATCTTTTACATAGAATTGCATGATCATCAGTGTCAAAGGCAACAGACAAGAAGCAGCTTTATCTGAGTGCATAAGAATGTAATTAGTAATTTTAAGTAATGCAGTTTCCATCCTGTGATTGTGACAAACACCAGATTATAATTTATTAAATATAGTGTCTCTCAAACAGTCGACATAGCTGATGAGAGTACTAAGAGAAGTATGCTGTATAATCCTGCACTTCCAAGGGGTGCACCTACTTTTTTCAGCCTGTATGATGTATGTTTGAATGAAGCATCCCACATTTACATCAGCAATACAAATTAAAGTTGAGCGTATTTGTTCATAATTGTAAATGAGATTAAGATCTGACAGTATTTTAGAAGTAATCCTTGTTACACTACTGGTGTAGAGCCATCTGGATAAGCTAATGTTTGAGGCACATTTGAGGACAGATAACAATGTAAAATTCATTCATTTAATGCGTTTGCTCTTGTATTTTGGTTTTAGAAAGATTAAAAAAAAAAAGACGTTACTTACAGTCTCTTTGAATATCACTCTTGCCTGAGCCTCACTGCTTCAGAATGTGGAAAAATCCAAAGCTTTAAAGACCTGCTGTGCCTTTATAAATTATGATTGGACAACTGCTGGGAGGGAGAATTTTTGTTTTATTTTCTAATTTTGAGGAAAATAATAAGCGGGATACATGGTGAAGCATTAAGGTGGAGCGGCAGTGGCTGACACTAAGCCACTTCCCTTTTTGCACATCTCTGTTTTTTAAGACAGAGTAGATATTCTCCTCTTAAGGTCTCGTTCCCTCCCTGGAGGGTCTGGTGTTACGTCCAAGGTACATTCATCTATTGTTTTTCTGTCTGTAGTGGAGTAAAGGGAATGACTGTAACCTTACTGGGTTAGATGCATGTTCAGTTTGAGAACAAGCAAAAATGATTCTGGCCTCTGAGATGTGTTGAGAGATGATCACCTCGGGGAAGCATGAGCCGAGCCCCCTCGTAGCTGCAGAGTGAGAGAGAGAGAGAGATAATGGGCTATGCAGCTGACAATAGGTGGATGCGGTTCTTCTTTTCTTTTTTGGGTCAGCACCAGAGATGGGTCAGCACACAGGCAGAGTAGGGGGGAAATAGCAGGAGAAGGAATGAATGAGTGTAATATCTCATATGTCTATTTTCACCCCTGGTTGCCCTCAGTCAAATCCTCACCATTATGCTCTCTTGCCTGATTTGTGTGATGTAGGTGATGTCGCAGTATCTTTTCTTGCTGCTTTACAAGACAGGAAACAGAGATGGCAACTACTATGAACCAGATTTGGGGGTGTATTTCGACTTGTGCAAAACAGGGGCTCCAAAAAGGCAACTAAATATAAATCTTCTTAGTTTGGACTGACTGAAACTTCTTGTCCTCAAAGCCCAGGGCACTACTGCTTCTTTTTCCCGGTGTGATCTTGAGTGGGTAGGGCTTATGCAAGAGCTATTTACATCTGGACCATCTGAGCTGAATGGATTTCCCCTGATATTTCAGGCAGGGGGATGTAAAGAAAAGGTGAGGGAGGCAAGTGGGTGAGACGTGCAATGTATCATCAATTGTATATCAGGAGTTGTATGCTACATTAGTGGAATGAATGTAGGATGGTGCACAATCTCCTCTAATGTTTGGCCAGAGGCTTAGAGGGAAAACAAGAGAAAGAGGAAAGGCTGCAGATTAATGTTCTCATGACCACTACACGGCCATGAGAGGCAACTCAGAATGGGAAGGTTTTTCATAGATGAAGGTTATGGTTGCATGGATGTAACACAAGCTATAATTGCAAGTGAAATAAATACGGCTGGTTGGTGGTGCTGCAATCATCAGTTAATGCTTTAATGAAGACATGATGACTCAGAGATCAAAACGTCTCCAGCTGAGATAGCTGCTCCCGCTAATTTTACTTAAACAAGCACGGAGTAACATTACACTTCAGAGCACTGAGCTGAAGTATTTCTTTTGTAAAGTGGATTCTTTCATGCTGCAATTTACACTTTGTAATTTTGGAACAAAAAATAGAATAAACTAAAAGCTGGAGAGTTACAGTTAAAGTTATTTTACATATATTTTGTTTTCCCAACAGCTGACATCAGGGATCAACCTGCACATTGCGTTTGTTCATTTGTCAAGTCTCTCCCGCTCCTCTCTCCCTCCGTTTCTCAACACCTCTCGGTATCATCAGCCACAGACTCCAACCACCCGCGGTGAATGTGAATTAACAGACGGCATGCTGCTAGCAGCACCTTGCTTGCCACTGAAACAGATTCATCACACAGACCTAGATTCCGCCTTCCCTCACTAATACACACATATAACCATAAACACACTTTCACCCTAGAATAGCACTTCACATATCATACATCCACGGTGTAACACTCTTCGCACTTCCATGCTGTACTTTGCGATCAGAAGAACAATAACATCGGTTACAGAGTCGTCTTTGCTGCTTCCTTCAGGATGATACAACGCTTTTTAGCTTTCCGTGCTTGTGGGTTAGCCACATCTGAGAAAATATTCTCCATTTTCTGATCTACTCAAAAGCCTGGTCTGTACTTTAAATACATCCCTGTTCACTTCTCCTCAATTGCCACATTTATATGAGTGGGAGTTGCTTGAAAATCAATCTCCATCGGAAGTTGAAAGGGAGAGTGAGGCAGGTTTGCCCACAGGTCAGAGGTGCATTGTGGGATATTGACTAGTCCTCGGTGCTGCAGCAGGCACGGTGAGAAAACACATCTACACGGATATTATTGACAAAGGCAGCACAACCCTGCACCTCTGTAAAGATGACAGATACTTTATTATCCTCTGAGAGGAAATTCGCTTTCACAGTCAATACATGAAAACACGAAACACACTCAAATGGAGGTATACAGGAGGGGTTCGTCTTTGTACTGAAAAGTACATTTTTACAGATGTACCACAAAGAGCCCTCACAACACTTTTATCCACCATAAACAAGTTTCTGGTGGTTAAAAATCGAAATACGGAGCCAATTCAGACTGGATTAAAGGAACAGCAAGAATTTTCCAAAATATACACGCACCAGCCACTTCATTAGATACACATTACTAGTACTGGTTTGGACCCCCTTTTGCCTACAGAACTGCCTTCATTTTTCTTGTCATTGATTCAAAAAGATGCTAGAAACATTCCTCAGAGATGTTGGTCCATATTGACATCAAGCAGTCACTGTAGATTTTTCGGCTGCACATCTATGATGTGACTCTCCAGTTCTACCACATCCCAAAAGTTCTCTGTTGGATTGAGATCTGGTTACTGCGGAGGCCATTTTAGTACTGTGAACTCATTATTTGAACTCTACGCATGGTGTATTATCCTGCTGGAAGCAGCCATCAGAAGATGGGTACATTGGACACTGTACACTAAACAATGCTCAGTTGGGACTAGGGGCCCAAAGTGTGTCAAGAAATGACCCCCCACACCATTACACCACCAGCAGCAGCCTGAACTGTTCATACAAGGCAGGATGGATCCATGATTTATTGTTGTTTATGATAATTCTGACTTTACCATTCAACTGTAGCGGGAAAAATCAAGACTTATCAGACCAGGCAACACGTCCCCAGTCTTCTTTTGTCCAATATTGGTGAGCTTGTGAGAATTGTAGCCCCAGTTTCCTATTCTTAGCTGGCAGGGGTGGCATCCAGTTGATCTTCTGCTGCTGTAGCCCATCAGCTTCAAGTTTGGACATGTTGTGCATTCAGATATGCTCTTCTACATACCTTACTTCTAACAGGTGGTTATTTGAGTTACTGTTGCTTTCCTATCTGCTCAAAGCAGTCTGGCCATTCTTCTCTGACTTCTGGTATCAACAAAGCATTTATCTCCAGAGAACTGGATATTTTCTCTTTTTCAGACATTTCTCTCTAAACCCTAGACATGTTTTTGTTGGGGAAATCCCAATAGATCAGCAGTATCTGAAATACTCAGACCAGCCCGTCTGACACCAATAACCATGGTGCCATTCTGATGCTTGGTTTGAACTTCAGCAGGTTACCTTGGCCGCATGTACATGTCTAAATGCATCGAGTTGCTACCATGTGACTGACTGGTAAAATAGTTGCCAAACAGATATACTTAATGAAGTGGTCAGTGAGTGTGTACTTGTCATCTAATTATTAATGACTACTCCAAAGCTTGACAGTTGTTGAAATGCATTGTCTGTGCATTCCCAGCGTCTGTCAGCTACAAACCTTAAAAGTACTTGCCCAGAGACATGACAGCAATGCGTCTGGCATGGCTGAACACACCATCAAGCATAACAGAGAGTGTTTGTGGTGGGAAGCCAGTGTGGGATCATGTTCTTGTCAGCAACAACAACTGCCCCATTGGGTCACCTGTATGATGGCAGTTGGGTCTGAAGTAAGGAAAACTCTATTTGCATGGGTAAGTATCCACTGAAAAAGGGTATCACACAGATTTTCAAAATTTTTGTCTAGTGTGACATCTTCTTAAAGACCATTTCAATCTTTGGAAGACAGAGCATTTACTTATAAGAAATTGTACTGTTCTGTGCAAGGTGCTATATATTGCACTTTGTTTTTTTGTATAGAGAGGTGTCTTTGAGGAAACAAAATGAACAAATGTTGCCAAAAAATGTACTGAAACATCATTATACCATAACAGATAACTTTATTCCTTCACTTGACAAAGAATGATTTGTCCTACTTGGCCTTGAGGTATTAATTATTTTCCAGTTAGAACATACTGTAAGTGTTAAATAGTATGAGGACGATGACACGAAGGTCATCTAAAGTTTAGCCAAGTCAGGCATTCATAAGAAGCTTTATTATCTTAACTATTTTTTCTTAACACTGCTATATATCCTGGAAATCAAGCTGAGTCGTTCCTTGGCTTAACTGATACTGAACTAACTATTTTAGAAACAGAGTACAGCTACAGCTGTGACTCAGATATATTATCTCTTTGCAAGTCTTTATGACTTCTGTATTCTGTGTTTCTTTAGCTTTTATATCAAAATATCTAATAAGTCTATCACGTGTCAGCAATTCAGTGCATTTAGGCATGTAGACAACGTAAAGCCACACTTGTCTACAAGTTCAAAGTTCAAAGCCAAGCATCAGAATGGAGAAAACAGGTGATTTAAGTGTCTTTGAACATGGCATGGTTGTTGGTGTCAAATAGGATGGTCTGAGTATTTCATAAACTGCTGATCTACTGGAATTTCCCTGACTCAACCATCTCTAGGGTTCACAGAGAATTCTTAAAAAAATAGAAACTATGCAGTAAGCAGCAGTTCTCCGAGTAAAAATGCCTTTTTGATGCCAGAGGTCAGAGGCGAATGGCCAGACTACTTCGAGCAGACAGGAAGGCAATTGTAAGTCAAATAACCACTCGTTATAACCAAAGGATGCAGAAGAGCATCTCTGAATGCATAGCACGTCAGACCTTGAAGCAGATGTATTACAGCAACAGAAAACCAGACTAGGTGCCACTCTTGTTCGCTAAGAACAGGAAACTGGGGCTACAGTTCACACAGGCTCACCAAAATTGAACAAAAGAAGATTGGAAAAGCTTTGTTTGGTCCGATGAGTCCTGAATTCTGCTGCACCATTCAGATGGTAGTGTCAGAATTTCTCATAAACAACATGAAAACATACATGTTTTCTGGAAACTTTTTGGACCCCATTGGCCACATTGTACTCATCTTTTGATGGCTGCTTCCAGCAGTATAAGGCACTATGTGACAAAGGTCAGATCATCTTAAACTGGTTTCTTGATCATTACAGTGAGTTCACTCAAATGGCATTCACAGTCGCCAGATTTCAATGCAATAGAAACATGTTAGGGATGTGGTGGAACAGTAGATTTGCATTATAAATGTGCATCTGCAGCGAATATGTAAAGCTTTCGTGTCAGTATGGAACAAAATCTCTGACCTTGTTAAATTGATGCTATGAAGAATTAAGAAATTTCTGAAGGCTTAAAGGGGTGCAACCCAGTACTAGTAAGACATGCCTAATGAAGTGGCCAGTGAGTGTATATGTAATGGAACTATTAATGTAGAAAGGTGTTAAAGCAAAATGCAATTGCTTGGCAAAGGACACAAAGCTTCTGAAAGCTTCTACAGTATATGTGCAACCTGTTGAGAGGTGGGTGAAACAGGGGGTGTTTGAGTTGACTAGAATAATAAACTACATTTAGATATAGTAGAGCTACCATTCTGCTAGCCTTCCATACTCCCCTCAGGAAATACTGACTATTCAGGCTTGTTAGGTTTCTAAAAGCTGCCTAGAAGCCCGTCATTTCACATTAAAGTAGCCTTACATTTCAGCTTTCATGGATCTAGTCTTCACTGGACAGCAAATGATATATTTATGTATAGATTTAAGTTGGAAGAAATACAAGGTTGTCTACTCATACCACATTAACTTCCTTGTGTGTGTGTGTGTGTGTGTGTGGATTTGAATACATGTGTGCCCTTGTGAGCATATGTTTGTCCCTCGCTGGTACGGAGCATTTCCATTATAAGGCAAATGCCATCCTCTGTTATGGTGGGCCGAGCTGCTGGCTGTTACTATGACTGTCACATCTATAGAGGAGAAGGGAAGGGGATATTTCCTGTTTAGATGCCACCAATTTCCTCTTCATGCATGGTGCTCACACACGCACACACCGTACACACGTACACAACTGATAGATTTATTATAGCGTGTCAGGAAAGTGCAGGCTTCACATTTCAGCAAAATGGACCCATTTGGCGGGCGAACGGCTGCACCCCCAGCCCCCCCTTTACTCCTCCCTCCACCTAACTCTTCTCAACCCCACTTTCTCCCACCTCACCCATCCAGCCGGCTGCCAGCCCACTCAGCCAAATCTAGAACGGCACCGAATACATGTTTCTGTCACAAGTTTCGTGTCAGCTTTTTTACATGAGCAGGAGAAATGGGGAAAGAACAGGTCATTCTGACAGTAGGAATCACTCTGTGTGGATCTTAAATGTTTTACCGCCTTAATGGGACTCCAGAAATAGATGCAGTGCTAATGTCCTCTGACTCTCGGAAAAGAGGGAAGAATGTGTCTATGCTAAGTGTGTGCACTCAGAAATTTGTGTGAAGGTATGCGCATGTCCGTTTGTCTCTGCGGCTGCCAGTGTGTGCGATTCAGATGAGCTCAAGTGAGGGATTCACGCATGCAAATGAAGCCACTTAAATCTGGGTCCTTTTCCCCTGTATCTCAAAGGACACCCTTTCCTCTATTTAGAGCACCACTTTGACATCAGCCCTAAGGAGGCAAGACCCCATGGGGCTTTGGTCTTAAGTGGTGCACTATAGACTATAAGGAATCATCCAGATTTGCCTTATATAATCTTTCATCCTTGGAGATATCCACAACAAATCTTCAACAAGCACCTTGCTTGATGCAGACACTCAGCATAACTTATCGCCCAGCTTGAGCATTAAGCATTACCTTTTGAAGAAGTGTTCAATATCGTGGGATTCCTGGCAATCGGTGCTTCCAGACAGCATTTGCTGCCTTAGAACAGTTAACCATCTCCCAGCATGGTTCCTCCTCTCCAGACAGACTCTGACTTAGAATATTGATCTCTGCTAGCTGTATCCTTACCCCCTCAGACGATCCATACTAAATGTATTAGCTGTGGAGAGAGCTACAATGTCCTCTGTAGCTAATCATATTTAGCCACAGAGAGAGGTATCTTTAAAGAAGCAACCCGTTTTTGTTGGGGCCAGAGTAAATGGTTCAGATCCGAGGATGCTGCTGCAATGTGCAACATCAAAAGCTGGGCTTCAAGACTGGCACATCAGAAGACCACTTAGGTTCAGCTTACAAGATTGAGGCTTACACATGCTAATGCATGTGTGTTCTTGGTTATGGGGAAATGATTTTAATATGTTCATGATTTATCATAATTTCTCGCTTCTCTTGCCGGTTACACGTATTCTCTTTCTCACACGTACACACACAGTTATGCACCACAGCAGGCATCATACAGGAGAGCAGCGCTGATTGTTGAGTGGGGCAATCAAAGGCTTTGATGCTAATCAGAGCTCCCTGTCCTGCCAGTTTGGAATGATGCTGGAAATATACAATAAAGAAAGGCTTTCACAGCAGATGCCCAATGCCTGGCTGATGTGATTGCTCTCTACCTTATTCACTGGGTAGCAGGGGATAGAAATCAGACTTGAGCTTGGGGGATAGAGCTGTATACTGGCTTGTGTGAGCTCCTAATGCAGTGCCACATGTAATGAGCTTTGGATTTGGGCCCCCATCATGCATAGAGTTTTCTGCCTAATCTGCTAAATACTTTGTGAACCGTTCATTACATTTGTTTGGGTTGATTTCCACGGCGCTACTTCTGCAGAGATGACAGTAGTACTTTGTTTGGCGGGATCTCCTGTAAACCGCTCTGATAACACCTGTGCTGCTTGATGCAGCGAGTGTATTCCTGGCACTCATCTCCTCTCTTGGTAGGGGGTCTGCCGGTGATGTGTGTTTTTCTAACTGCTGATTTCTCTGAATGTGCTCTGAGCGTTTCCGTGTTCGTCTCTGCCTGTCTTAGCTCTTGCCAGAACCTTTTTGGACATATGTGCTTGAGCTTTCAGAATTTTTTGTTTTGTGTGTGTGCCTGCGCATGTGTTTGTTTACGTGTGTTTAAGAGGGAAAGTGAGACAGAGAAAGCAAGTAAAAGAGAGAGTTTTTGACAGTCCGTCTACATTTTTTTTTTTTGAGTATGTGTATGTGCTTTTGAGTGTGCGTGTAACCTCTCCTCGTTGGTTGACAGACTGTTGTTCAGCCTTCTGACAGACAGTTCCATTAAATCATGCTGCAGTAGTAACCTGCAGTGACAGGACGCCATTGCCTCCCTGGGATTCCTCCATCAGGGTCTCTCATGCGCTTAACGAGGAAGTAAACATGCTAAATTGTCTGTTGGAGATGAAGTGAAGAGGCTGTCTCAATGCCATGCGTCACGTGCGGCATCCATACAAGTTACTTCCCTTACTCAAGTCACACAGGGATTCTATTTGCTCCTCAAATAGAAAACATTTCGTGCCTTAGCATCAGCTTAAGAGAACACACAACATTAATGTTAAATGCTGTATGCTGCCACAACAGTTGGAGACTCAGAAATGTGGGCCATGCAGAGTGATGCGTTTTCAAACACTTATGGGAGACTTAATTGTGGTCAGAATGGTTAGAAAGAATAAAAGGAATGGTATGGCAGGTTGTTACAAAATGCAAACCATTTAGAATTTCATAATAAAAATATATGGAGCAATATTTTGAATTGGTCTAGACCACAGCTGCTCTGACAGCTTTAAAGAAGCCTTGTTGTGGTTTTGTGGCAAATAGTTCTGCAGTCAATTATTTTCAAGTGCACAGTAGCAGTAGCTGTGCTGTAGTTCCTGGAAGGTCATGCAATAATAAATGCAGCTCCTTTGATGACTTGTCTAATAAACGAGTGCCGCATTTGGAGATGCTGTTTGTTGTTGCGAATCTTCCTGCAGATTGAGGCAGAGTCTGCCTGGGAGCTGCCTGGTGAGAAAACGCTGAGTGGATTTTGAAGAGGTGTTGAGTGCAGGGGATGATGGCTCCGCTTGTTCCTTTTAAGGTTATTTTAAGCTGCAGACCTGCAGGGTGTGCGTGTGTGTGCGTGTGCAATGTGTGTCAGGGTTGTGTTTTAATTAGAGAGACAGGAGTGTGTCCTTGGGCTGCCGCAGAGGGTCAGGAGAACCTGGTAGTCTCAGAGAGCAGTGGCTGGGACAAGTCTGGCAGGCCTGCTAAACACCCATTACCAAGACGCAGAGATGCACTCAAGAGTGCACGCTTTTGCCCACACCTGTACACACCAATGCACACACAAACCCAGGTCTTGGCGCCATTCCTGTTGGCCAGTGATACCATGGTAACTGAGCAGCCTGTATCTCCATGTGTTCCACGGCCTTCTCGTGTCTCTGAAAGCAAAATTACCGCTGGCACTACTCTCGGGAGATGGAGGGAGGCGGGCAGATTGAGAAGGGCCACAGGAGGTGGAGTGGAAGGAGCAGGGGGAGGTTGAAAAGGTGGTGAAGGGATTTGAAATAGGAAAAGGTTGAGAGGGGAGCTGAAGAATGGCACTGACATTTATGTTTCTAGCCAACCAAAAATGCCACTTCAGGTTGGCATCTCTCTTTCAGTCTCTGTTGCTTTCTCTTGCCTCCGTCTGACCTGAGGCTTGCCTATATCTCAGCCACTTCCATACGTCTCACTCAATTCCAGCCACCTTCCATCGGTCACTTCTTAGTCCTTCAACCTTTTCCCATTTTAATATGTCTACCATATGACCTCTGGCTTTTATTCAGGCATTTCTTCATCTCCCTCTAGCCATTTCCATATCACAGGCCTTCACCTATGACACATCACACCCATCTTTCGTCAGCTTCCCGCTTTGATTCTTTACTTTTGAATCTTTAGCCTCCCCCTTGTCCCCTCCTATACCTGTATTTGCATCTCCTCCTTTTCTCTCTTTTTCTCCCTAGCTAATCCCCCCCACCCATCCTTCCCCACACACCTCTGGTGTGCATAGCCTGGGTTCCAGCCGATGATGGGGCTCATACAGTCTCCCAGATGAGGCGATAGCTAATGGCTGTTGAATAATGCATGGCAGGCAGGATTTAGAGAGCCCAGTCTATTAGCCTGACCAAATACTCTGGGCTTTTATTAAAGACCAACACTTACAATTACAAACTACATTAAGGCCTGGGTCCTGTCTGAGCTCAGCCTCTCCCATTCGTCGCTGTCTCCGCAGTCATAGCTAAGGCAGAATATTATCTTTTGCTTTTTAAGATTTTATTGCCTTGGAGCAGCTGACCCTTTTAGAAGGGATCACTGACAGTCTTTTCTGGATGTTGTCTTTTTGTGCATTACTGTGTCACAGGTTAGTGACCCTTTTAGTCACATCTGTAGACAGAAAAAAAGATGGGTGAGGCGAAGGGCAAAGGTGTCACATTTTCACTGTTGGTGCCTGGTATGATCACGCAAGACTGATCCATATATATAGGCTTTTTATTTTTCTCCCTACTATTGGATTTTATGGCTCTGTTGTGTCCTGTAGCTGGTGAGCATTGGTGTGGGTCGGTGTGTATATGTATGAGTGAAATATGTTGCCATTTATGCGTTGTGTAAACACCTGTATTGCACCCTGTGCTCCACTGCTACAGAAATGTCACCATCTTTGAAACAATTCAGTTTATGCTGTGTTTTCTGCTGTGGCTGCAGATGAGGCTCCCTTGCATATCATTCCAGATGATTATACATGAATGATAATGGCTGCTAATAGCACTAAGTGTCTGGAAGTGTGTGTCCTGTAAGTGGCTTCTGAATAGTCGTAAAACGTAGTTAGCTAATGGCTATGTAAACATCCTTCTAACTGGATAAGTGTAAGTGCAGACGTAGCTGTCTCTTTGTAATAGCGTATTGACCTATCTTTTAATTTTCAGATTGCTATGCATGGTTTCATCTTGAATTTGCATGCTACATTGTGACACGTCTGCATATTCTTCATGCAGGGGAGGGTGTTTGGGTGCCACAGTTTGTTGCAATATTTTCAGCATGTGACTGTAGTCACAGGACCAGTGATCACTGGGCTGCTGCCATCTTTTATGGCTGAGGATTCTTTTTTTTTAATCTGACAGGTCTTTAATCATGTTACTCTGAAAACTTGTGGATATCCAGGACATGACAGATACAGAGTAGACACCATAAGGGATGATGGATTGATGTCAATCAGTTCATCCCTGAAAGTTAACCACAAAACCTTGATCCATCCACACATCGTCTGCCTGGAGAGCTTGGTGATTACATGTTTGACCAACGATTAGATGAAAAGCTTGTACTTAATTGGTGTTCAAAAAAATTGACCTCTTGAGCTACCACTTTGTGTATGTGTGTGTGTGTGTGTGTGTGTGTGCGTGAGTCACTCTCTCTCTCGCTGGCTGATGTTTTTTAATCTAATCTCCTGGCTGACCCTGCGATGAGCCAATATGCTGTATAGTATGTGGCCTAAATATCATGGACTTTGAGGCATGTTCCTTGACTAAGAAGCACAAATTATGAGGTTTTATTTAAATAAAATGTGATACAAACACATTATTCAACTAGATCAATACCAAGTGAAGCCAAAACAGTGAAAGAAGCCAAAAGATTGCATTTCCTCAAATGTCCACTTACTCCAAAAGCAAGTCAGTCCCTACAGACTACCATGTTAAAATGCCCAACTTTGGCTATACACTTAACATCCTGGTACAAAAAAAAAAAAAAAAACTATTTTGCTCTTTATAGCTAATTTCAACTGTTATACCAACAGTGAGCAGAGGAATTTTATATATTTATATGCTCACCCATTTGGATATAGTTAGAGCTTAAAGTTAGGGGTGTGGCCACTTTGATTGACAGTTGGGATAATATAGGCATCTGTACTGTTTGCAACTTTATATGAGCAATAATAGGCTTGCGGAATTATATGACCAAAAATGTGACCCGCTATGAGGTGTTGTCTAGTCAAGAAAATTGAGCTCCAGGTTTGGTGATTGAAAATCTAGTATTTATTTCAATGTTAGCATTTTTCTGCATCTGGGATTTGCACTCTGATAGTTTATGAATGCAATTTGCGAAATACTGTACATTTCCTATCATTAACTGTGAACTTAGCACTCTACCGCCCTGTTCAAAAATTGTCACTTCTTGCTCTATTTTGACCAACATGGTGGTGATCAAAACACCAAAACTGTGATTTCAAAATTCACTTCAGAAGTCAGTGGGTTACTACAGGGTGGGTACATCCATCTTTTATATAAAGTCCATGATCAGTACTCATCTGCAGATGCAAACTTATTTACTACTAGCGTTTGCTTTCCTAAATGCATATCAAACTTAAAAAGCGTCAAGAAGTCCACTAGGCTACACACCTGAACTGAACTGCTATCTGTATTGTGGTAAATATATCCGGAACATTTTGTATCTGAGAGAGGTGCATGGCCCTTTACCTTAAGGAGAAAATTTGAAGCTTACAACAAAGAAGGGTTTTTTTCTGCCTCAGTTGAATGTCTGGGTACAAGAGGGTCACTAAATATCTTGTTTTCCTCTTCACCTATCAAAGAAGCTCCTTGAGTTCAACAAGTGAGTCTAGAGGGCAATAGCAGCCAGGATGAAAAGAAGCTATGTCCCTGGAAGAAAGAATAACAGGGGATTGGTTAGAAGTGCTTACATTGAAAAAGGGAGATGTGGTTGAGAGGCAGGTATGAAGCAGTCTTTACATATACTCTGGTTGCATTGCTTAAGCATCATATTGATATGTACATTACCAAATGACTCAGAAATGTGTAGGTGCTTGTGTGTGTGTGTGTGTGTGTGTGTGTGTGTGTGCTTGTGTTCACCGTAGGCATGTGTTAAGACAGCAGAGGACTGCATGGTCTTATCTTCGTTAACGGTACCCCCCTGTCTCTCTGGAGGCATGCAGGGAGCAGAGGGCAACTGCAGTCTGATGTGGGGCATCTGTTCCCACATTTGTTAGGTTTCTCCTGGTGTGTGCATGTGTGTGTGTAGGTGTGTGTGTGTGTGTGTGTGTGTGTGTAAGAGAGATTTCAAGAGAGAGGGAGACAGACAGAAAGTGTTAGAAGAATGTGAAATTGTATGCATGTGTATGCACTGTGATTGGTGTGATAGGTGCAGTCGGCGGAGTGGAACGGTAAGATGTTGTTGCAATAGAGGGCAGGTGCCGACTTGTCATTGGTCTGTGTTAATCCTGACCCAGGGCGGCGGCTGCGCTCACCTCATTGACCGCAAGATGGCCACCAGTTGAGTCTGCAGGTGGTGCTGAAGACACTTCTCTTTCCTCTTATTCCCTCCATTTTTTCTGCACCCTCTTTGTATCTGTATCTCACTCCACCATCTATTATGTGTTCTAGTCAGAATACCAAGCAGCCCCTTTTTCTCTCTGCCATTCTTCTTATAGTCACACAGTCCTAGCCTTTTATGCGCAGCACATATATGTGTGCGCTTCTCTAAATGCTTTCCATACTTGAATCTCAGTGGGAACATTACATGCATAATCTACTCTATAATAAGACTCTAGTTGGCCCTGGAAGTCTGGTTAAGATAGGAAGGGAGATGTGTTAATTAGGCTCATTTACTGCACTAGCTAGTAAAGAGCAGGACCCCTTCACGGATGCCCTGCTTCTCCTTGAGAGAAGCTGCAGAGTTACTGATCAAAGTTTGCCATAGCAAACCACTGGGGATTTGCAGGTGGCTAAGGTGGGACTGGTGGACTTCTTTAAGTCAAGAGCAGTGCTGGTAGATGTATTGGGAATAGGAATTATTGACTGGAGCAGCATGATATGGAAATAGTGTCTGGTGTGCCATCATCGAGACGAAAAGCTTATAGTACCCTGATTTATGATGGCTGTGGAGAATTGAGTGCTTCATAAAGATTTGCCGCTGGCTGAGATGGAGTAATCAGTGAAGTGATCTGACTTTGGTGCATTACAATCCCAACGAGTTGTAAAGTCAGTGACAATGCCCCGACTTTGTCTGTCGGACAATGCATGTAGAAGGAGTTACAGTCTAACTCTGGCCTTCTGTCAAGGTCATATGGATTAGAAATGATTGGGTTTCCAATACTCTGCTGGGGAGTTCTGCATGATGAATCATCACTCCGTTCCAAATCGACACCAATTAAGAAGGGTTTGTTTATTCCGCTGTGGGACATGCATTGGATGTTCGCTTGGAACGCACAGTTTCATCCGCTTTCTCTTTTCATAAGCAACACTGTGGTATTTGTGGGGATTAGTATAATGTGTGTGTTTCTGTGTTGTGTATGTGTATGTGTGCGCGTATCGGTGTGTGCTTCCCCACGCACTGTGGGGTTCATATTTGCTTCATGCCTGCGGATTCACATTTTATTTACACACCCGTGCATGTCTGTTTCCGTGTGTGGACACGTTGGCACGTGCATGTCCACAGTCGTGTCAGTCAGTGTTTACCGTGTAGCCTGCCTCTGTTTGTGCCAGTAGCTTCATGTCTGTAAGGCGTGCTATATGAAAAGTGAGGTTGTGGAGCCCAGTGCCGGAGCCAGTGAATTCATTTGCATTCATTCCACTGCCTGTCTCTCCTCAGAGCCCATTCTAATTACCAGCAGCTCAGGTCTACTACAACACTGCGCATACTCTCTCTCTCTCTCAGTAAAAAAAATGGACTGCTGGTGGTGCATTCCTGTAGCTTTGATACCACTCTCTCTTTCACCTGCCAGGAATCTCTTAATGTTGGTTTGTTTGCTGTCAAGCCCAGGCACATTCTCCTGTTTTAGTGTCAGAGTCAGAGAAAATATAGTGTATGCAGGTGTGCGCAGGCAAAACTCCTCCTCTATATACACTGTGTGTGCTTGTTTTGATTGTTTTGGGGTTGAGGGAGATGCAGTGTGAGTTCATGTATAAGAGAGAGAGCAAGGAGGAAAGAGCGAGACAGTTGTAAGGCTTGTAAAAGATTAATGAACTCACTAATCACCATAATGGCCACTGTGGCGTTTCACCTCCCGAGTCTCAAACACCTTTGACACGCCCTCTTCCTGGTGATGCAAATTTCCACCAAGGCCTATAACTCTCATGACATCATGCCTCTACTGAGCATGCTCCAAAGCTCTGCCAGACTCTAATGCGCATACTTATGAATGCATGCACACATGGAATTATAACGTGTTCCACAAGTACACACACACACACACACACTCACACATAGAGGTACGCACACGAACCTGTACTGCTCAATGGTAGTGGTGGATCTGACTGGGAACCTTGCAACACTGACAAGGTCAGGAAGGATCAGGACACTGCTGTGCTGTCCGGACAGATGAGCTGAGCTCAGTTAGCTGTTTTTCCACTACAGGCTACTTTTGGGCGAACCTGCACTGCCCTCCTTTTGCCTCTTCCAGCAAAACAGCCAAAATTGATTAAGATCAAAAAAGTTTGGTCAGGCAGCTCATGTCTGCAAAACATCAACTGATTAATTAGAACTTTTGAGCAGATCATTTAAATTGAAGCTTGCTCTACTGAAAATGTAATTTGAGCGCAGGCCCCTGCAGAGAAGTGTTTGAGTGATGGTAAGCTTTGCTGTAATACCAAGGAGCTAGACTCTGGAGGTTTCACATCTTCTCCAGGGAGATGCTACTTTCAGAATCACCTGCAGCCTAAACATGATTGTGGAGTTTTCTCTGGAGTTGTTTTTGGAGATGGGGGTACAAACAAGCAATTAGACAACTATGCATACCCACTTTTGCATGCATGCATCCACGCACCTCCCAGCTCCACGCACAATGAGTGAGCTCTCTGATATGAAAAAAGCCAGATGATGCATGGTTGCTAATTATCAGCCTCTATATGAGAATCGACTGGGCTCCATAAGAGAGAGAAAAGCTCTTAGAGCACTCTGTTTCTTCATTTGTATTTTCGTGCTTTAATTGGACAACATGATTGTGTCAGTTTGTTAAATGGAAATCCCACCGTTTATCCCTGTGTCTGCAGAGATGAATCAATGGCTGTTTTTATTCTAATTGCCGTCTCCGAGCCCACTATCATCAATGTAATTATCAGTGTTTCTGCCGCCATCACTGCTGTTTTCATCATCATTGTTATCGCCGTTATTACTGATGCTATCGGCATTATCTTTGTTATTTCCATCGCCACCAGGGACGCTATCAGTAACATCATCTTCTTTGGCATCATCATCGTCGTCTTGATCATTAGCAATATTAGTCCCCGTTGTCAAATGTTCACTATGTTAATATTGATATTGCGATCCTTCTTGCCAGCTTCATCAGCAACGAACCAATGAAGGGAGTTATTGGAACTTATGATGTCTGATGAGATAATGTGTTATCTCTGGTCAAGAGACAAAGACAAATTATTACAGCGAGTAAGATGGTCAGCTAGGGCAGGATCCCTTCTCATTATCACAAAAAAGAAGAACAAAAACCAGTTAGTTCTAATTTCAGTTGTCTGACCTTTTTATGGGGTTAATTATTTATTTCATTGAAGCACAGCAGTGGAATAAACTTTGTGGCAATTTAATGCAAGTCAATTAAAAAGCAAGATAGATGAAAAGCTATCCTGGGGGAAATTATTAATATTTTATTTTTAGAGTGGGGTGGATAATGCATTTTTTCGCTGGGTTGGTCCAACAGCAGTGTTAAATGTTCTCTTAAAACGGTTGCATTCTTCTGTTAGTCGGGGAGGTTACATATTGTTGAGGTTAGGCTCTATGGATTTTATATCTCTTCCCTGTAATAAGTGAAATTAACTCTATGCTAGAGGGCTGTTAAATGGAGGCACAATAATGAAGAGAACGGGAAAGAGAAAGGGGAGTCTTAGTAAACACAGAGAATGAAAAAGGGGAGAAATTTAAGATTTGATTTTTTATTTTCTGACTCTTGTTTTTATGGTCTGCTTCACATCAAATGTGGTGTGGTCACTTTTTATTAAAAAAGCTATACTTTTTGTATTTTCTCTTTCCATCCTTGACTGTATATATGTAAATTAGGAGAGTGGGAAGGTCTGGAATTTTATATTTAATTCAAATAAATTTAAGAAACAAAATTATTAATTATTTTTGTTCCAACCTCTTCTTTGACTTTGAAAGAAATTGCAACCCACTTCTTAAAATATCTCAAAGCAATATACAAAATATTACAAAATGGTGAAAAACAGAGTAGAATTGCAGGGACCAAATGAGTAAACAGAAGAGCAGGCCGATTACTGGTCTATTATTTTCTGTATTTCTATAGATAGTCATGAAAAAGAAAGTTTTCACAGGATTCTCTCCTGTCCTGTGAAAAACTAAATACACCCTTATCACTTCCATTGGAATTAATAGGGTAAATATCAGCTGGGTGCTGGTACTCAAAAGTAATTGATTAATTGATCATCAGCAAGTTTGACCACCTCTATAAAATCAAAAAAATTTGGCAGTGTGCTGGTCTGAAGCATTCAGGTGTGTGTTAATACAATACCATAATCTCTGGACATTCTAGCAAACTCACTGCAATAAAACCCAAGAGCTACATCTCAGACTCTACAGGCCTCAGTTATCATGTTAAATGTTAAAAGTTCATGACACTACAACCAGAAAAGCACTGAACAGGTATGGCTTATTTGGAAGGGTTGATAGGAGAAAGCCTCTTTTCTCTCTAAATGAGACCATAGTGGAGATGTTTGGCCATCATGCACAGCACATTTGGTGAAGCCCAAAAGCAGCACATCAGTATGAACATGTCATAGCAACTGTCAAAGACAGTGGTGGAGGGGTGATGACTTTTGCTTCTTTTGCGGCCACAGGAACTGGACACCTTGCAGTCATTGAGTTGACTATGAGCTCCTTCTTATGCCACAGTATTGTAGAGTCAAATGTGAAGCATTTATGATTTGTGCTGCCTTTTAAGGCAGGACCTTAAAATAGCCGCACATACAAAAATAGTCACAAACTTCAATGAACTGAAGAAACGCTGTAAAGAAGAATGGGCCAAAATTTCTCCACAATAATGTGAGAGACCAATAAAGTCAAACTGAAAATAGTTAATTCAAGATATTGCTGCTACTGTAAATGTTGTTACTCGAGCTGTTGAATCATGGGTTGTACTTAGTTTCTCACATTATTACACTCATTTTCACAACTGTAAATGTGACCTTAAACATCATCAGATTTTTGCACAAACTCTGAAAGTAGAAAAAGATGACCCAGTTTAACAACTGAGAAAATATTACCATAATTAGTCACTTAATATTTGCCAGTCGCAGATACTTCTGAGTGACAAAAGTATGTGAACCTTTTGCTTTTGGTAGATGTTATGCAGCGGTAACTGCAACTGATCGTTTCCGGTATCTGTTGATAAGTCCTGCACGTTGGCTTTGAGGAAGTTTAACCTCCAGAGACTTCCTGAGCTCTTTTTTGAGATTCATGGGATGCAACAGCTCTATGTTGAGCAGAATAAAGTATAAGGTTCAGAAAATCCAAATGTAATGTCCACATATGAGGCCACAGGGTCTCAGGAGGTTATAACTCTGTACAGAACTCTCTGGAATGTTATTGGCTTTCCTCCCATGAAGTGCCTGCTTCAGGCCATTCCGCAACATATCTCATGGATCAAGGTCAGGACTTTGGTATTTTTTGTTTGCTTGTTTATTTTTTGTAATATTTGTTTAGATAGTTACATTCATTTGTTGAATAGCTTGTGTGTTTTCAGTCCAGTCTCACAGCAGTTCGTGAAATAGTTATAAAAAAGCAATCTTTTTTTGTGTTCATGAACACAAATTGTTACGGGTTTTTTTGTTTGTTTTGTTTTTCACGCCATTGAGCACAGATTTATAAGTAATATATTTCAATAGCAAGGATATTTCATGTCAGAAACACATAACTTTATCAAAAGAAAGCTGTGAGATGTCACCATAGAAACCAACAAAAAAAAATTAATATTGTATTTTAACAGAAATTGTGATCTTTTTCTAAACCTAACCCTACAGTTTTTAATGCTTAAATTTTATGAAGACATTTTAACCTTAAACATATTTTTAAATTAATAACATCTTTAAAAATGATAAAAATGATGATTGAAAATTACTGATGTGTACGAGTCAAACTTGGGTCTCTGGCATGAGAGATGCTGTGGTGTGTGCCACTGCCACCCCTCCAATCCACTAATGCTGACTTTTTAAATCTTGGAAAAATAGAAAATATTAATTTTGTGTACACGGACATAAATCAGTACATATGAGAGTGGACTGATAAGAGATCATGTCCAGGGACATTAAAATAATGTGGGGAAACTTGTGTTGAGGAACAGGAATGAATAGATTAAAGGTTGTGATGATTTCCTGACCTGCTGTGAGACTGGGTTGCTGTTTTGGATCTTTGTCTTGACCCACTGTCTTCTGAGATGCAGGTCACAGACAGGTGTCTTGGCATTTTCCTTTAGAATTTGCTGGTACAGTTGAAACTTAATTAAGGATGACTGTCTTGGCTCAGATGCAACATAACAGCCTCAAAACATGATGCTACCACCAAGAGGGAAAATAAATGCTGGAATGCAGTGCTTTCCTGTCTATGAACAGATTGCACTCTATTTAAATACATTTTTAAAAAATCTACATTATCTGTCCAGAAACATATTATTTCAACATCCTCATGGCTTGTCAATGTGATACTGAACAAACTGCAGACAGGTAGCAGTGTTATTTTTTGAGTGCAGCATTTTGGCAGCCCTGCCTGCCTTCCGCACTCCTGACCCTGGTGTTCTCCTGAAGGTGGATTCATGAACATTAACAATATGAGAGCGGCCTTTAGTTTCTCCCCGGGTTCCTTTTTGACCTCTGAGACTATTACATGCCTCACTTTGTTGGTCGACCACTCATGTGGAGGGTAACGGTGGTTATGAATTGCTTTCATTTGTACGCAGTCTGTCTGACCAGACTCTTTAAAGATGATTCTGTAACCTTTCCCATCCATCAATATAAGTAACACTTTTTCTGAGGTCCTCAGAAAGCTCTCCTTTTCATCCTGTGATTCACTTTCTTAAACATATTGTCAAGATCAGATTTTAATGGATTAAAAAATGTCATAGCTCTGACTAAAAACATTTGACTAATTTCACCTTCAGATTAATTGCTAATTCAGAATTCCCGAACTATGACGCAGATATGTATATGGGAAATTTTAAAGGGCTCTCAAACATTCAGACACTGCTATAGAGCCCTGATACAGAGATTTGCAATATTGTTCACTCCGTACGGCCAAAGAACACCCCCTTTAAACCCCCTCTTTTTATTGTAATAGCTTTTTAAATTTTCTCTGCCCATTATGAAAGTGTACTGGTAGTGCTGAACATCTGTCAGGCTAATCGAGACATAACGTAGATAATTTTAATGAGCATGACAAGCCATCATTAACAAGATTATTTTGCTCATGTTATTCATTTTTTCTCTCAAACAGTTTTATACCCACTTGTTAATATCCCTTCAAAAGAGAATTGTGCCATCATGACAGCTAACTCATTACACACCGGTAAAATTGATCGGTGTATGTATGCTTGAGTCATGTTTTACTGTATTCTCCTCTCGGTTCATTAGTAGAACTTGGCTTTAAATGCCCAAATTATCATAAATACTTCATTACAGTCCTATTTTAGGCCCACCTCACCTTCAGTAATGCATTTTTAATACCTGGCCCAAATACCGTTACCTGTTACATTTCCCAGTTAATCCCCCCAGATCTCCCTTCTGCTGGCTATAAAACGCTTTTCCTCATATCTCACTTATGCAACCAAAAGCTGATGATTCCAGGAAAATATCTCATAAGCGACTTTCTAAAAGTATCTTTTCTGGAAGGCTAAGTCCCAGAGGAACCCTGGGGCAGAGGATGTTCTATACTGTCACGAATGTCATCTAGAGCCTCTGTCTGCTCCCTGCAGACTTGATTTGATGCTACTGAACTCATGGTCAAATATTGCACGGCCCCTGCCCTACATTGCCAGTGCTATTTAGGTTACACTTACTACTTAACAAAACATCACTGTGATGTGACTTGGTTTGAACAAATGAGAAAGGATGACTCTTTTGCTGCCATTTGTGCAATTGTGTGAGAAAAGTTTTTGGATCTTTGAGAGTGGAGACCCAAAGCTGCCTCCACTAAGCCTTCTAAAGCACCATCTGGCAGCCAAGGCCCCTGTGTCACCGTACTCACCAAGATTACATTCTCCCCTGGCCCTCTATCCCTGTCCTCTCTCCTCCTCTCCTGTCCACTTTATATTCTTTCCCCTTTCATTTGCCAGCAAACACAAATTTGAGCATATGAGGTTTTTGTGAGTGCATAATCTTGGCTGTTATAACTCAGGTTTTCTAAAATTAATAATGGACTGGAAATCAATTGAGACTTAACAGGCAGAAATAATTTACATCTATTATTTTAGTTTCAATATAATTGTGACCCATTTGAGCTGAAAAGAATTTCTCATTAGACTTCTTCCTGTTTTAAGAACCATTTGATTTTTGAGACCAAAATTTAAGTCTGACTCAGGTCTTGCAGATTTAAACATGAAAGAAATTACTCTGCAAATGAATTCATTATTTATATGTATTCATTGTAAGCATCCCATTGTGGCACAAATCTAGTAATGAACTCACCTGTTTGCATTTATATGCATAGTTCATATCAGAGTTGCAGAAACATTACTTATGATATGCTAGAACACCTCATAATGATGCCCTACTTACAAATGAGGACATGACATCATCCTGCAGTGATGAAAAGTAAATAAAACGAAACAGAACCATGGGTTGCTGAGTGCTGAGGTGCATAGTGTGTAAATGTCACCAGTGTTCTGCTTACTCAATAACTGCTGAATTCCAGACATACTCTGGCATCAACATCAGCACAAAAACTGTGCACCAGGAGGTTCATGGCGTGGGCTTATATGGCTGAGCAGCTGCATTCAAGTCTTACATCACCAAGCACAATGCCAAGACTTGGATGGAGTGGTGTATAGCATGCTGTCCCTTGACGCTGGAGCGGTAGAAACATGTTCTGTGGAGTGAGGACTCACGCTTTCCTATGTTGCAATTTGATGGAAGAGACTGGAGAATGTTACCATCCTGACTGCACTGTGCCAGATGTGAAGGGATAATACTATGGGGGTGTTTATCTGGGCCCCCAAGTTCCAGTCAAGGGAAATCTTAATGCTTCAGCTTACCAAAAAATTTAGGACAATTCTACTCTTCCAACTTTGTGGGCATAGTTTTCTCCTCCAGCATGACTGTGCCCCAGTGGATGAAGCAAGGTCCATAAAGGCATGGTTGGAGTTTGATATGGAAGAACTTGACTGCCCCACACAGAGTTCTGACTTCAGTCCCATCAAAAACCTTTGGTATGAACAACAATGAAGTTAGTGAGCCAGGTCCTCTTGTCTGACTTCAGTGTCTGACCTCACAAATTCTATTCTGGATGAATAGCAAAAAAATTTCCACAGACCTACTCCAAAATCTAGAAAGCCCTCCCAGAAGAGCGAAAGCTGCAAAGGAGGAACCAACTCCAAATTAATGTCATCAAAGCTTCTGTAGGTGTAATATGTAAGTGGCCCAAGACATGTCCGTATAGTGTTAAACTAGCAACATATGCAAAAGCTGTATCGCTTTTATCTGGCAATTGCAACGTGTGGTAGAATCAGTTACTTTTTGCAAAAATTTTCAGATTTCCTTTCTAATTTCTCAATGGGTTGCGGTGTCCTTGAGTGATAACAGCTTCTGAATGAAGCTAACAAAGTTCTATTCAAGTCTGAAGTCTAAAGCCATTTCACAATCCTGAGTGCTGTTTGAGTACAATTTCCCAACTCAAGAGCCCAACTCTGGCTGGGAATGCACTTCATGTGATTTTTTTCCTTCTTTTTTAAAGACACACAACTGCTAAAAACGTCTACCTTCAGTATTTAGAACTGTGGAAGCAAGGGGTTCTGGCAGTACTCAAAGGACTCCAAGTTACTGATGAATCAGATTTTGCTAAAAACTGAAGCACCACTTTAGAGCTGCTGCTGCATTATAGTGGCACACTAGGCTGTAGCGCTCAGTTAGTTTTCCCTAAGCGTGTAATTTTTAATACTCAGAGGTAGTTCAGTCAAAAATAGCTTCCATTTTCCACATCCATTAGTTTAGACTAAACAGTATCTGCAGGTGATGACACAAATACATTTCCTGTCATTTTGTCAGGTCTTACATATTCAGTTTAAGCACAGAATGGTTAGCTGTTGAGTTCATCAAGGAATTAATTTCGGCGATGGCAAGTGGATGTATATGATACAATGCAATGTTGTCTAAGCAGATAATGAATTCCACGGATTCTTTCAGAAGCAGCTTGAAATGTAGAACCAGGGTAAACATATCACACCCAGTTATTACAGTTATTATTGTCATGAATTACATCACATTTGATAAAAACTTTAATATGCTAGTGCAAAATCTGAAATCCTATGAACAATAACAGTTAGCACCCTGATTGTCTCAGTGACGTTCTAAAACAAATGTGTCACACAAGTAATGCCCTGGATTTGTGCTTTGACAGTTCAGCCATTTTAGAAGATCAATAACCAACGATGTGTCATGGAAGATGAAAAAACTCGTCACTTCTTCAAAGAGCAATTTGACAGCACTCACACAGTTATTTTGACAATATTATTGTCAGATATGCAGATAGATATTTATATTTACATCCACACATACAGAGGAAATGTCATCATTACTGCTATTATATATGCTAGTCTTGAAGGTGTCATTTCAGCTGGACAGATGGCATTGGGGAAATGTTTATAGTCATATCATTTTGACATTTCTGCTACTATATACATAAATCTTGTAAATGGAACTTAAAAAAAATCCAAAGTAATAAAACCCGATGTGCTATGTGATGTTTCAGCGAACATTTGGCGTGGCAAAGCTTATCAGCTTACATATCTGTGTGAAAGGCAGCAATAATTTTGATGAGATCAAAGCAACAATACGCTATCAGTACATGTGCACAGATTTTGTATTCTGGTAATATTGACAATAAACCACTCCTTTCTGTAATATTACGAGCAGATGTTGCTGCAGTTTTAAGCATAATGGTAGCTGAACTATGTATTCCAGTAGCATGCCTGCAATAGAAAGTTAAAAAAAAAGATTATTTCTTTACTTTTCTCAGTGTTCATCTGGCAAGAGTCAATAAAAAGTGTTTTCTGGTATTATCTGTGTAATACTTGCACTTGAATAGGGAGGACTGAGGTAATCTCCCAG
Source organism: Etroplus canarensis (assembly GCA_015106775.1). Taxonomy (NCBI): domain Eukaryota; kingdom Metazoa; phylum Chordata; class Actinopteri; order Cichliformes; family Cichlidae; genus Etroplus; species Etroplus canarensis. The sequence goes on from VUQH01040153.1 coordinate 77,396, forward strand.
GTGGACTGCACTTCCAGATACTAAATTATTGCTGACATTTTGGCAGCAAATAGAAATGAGGGCCAAGAATTCTGGTGGGCAAACTCTTTACCCTCTGGTTTGAGGCTAATGTTACATTCATTGTCAATACAGCTGGACAAAGTTGGTCTTTTGGGATGAGGGATTTGCCTTGTTCATGGAACCATGCTGTAACCATATGGCACGAACTTTCCCCCTAAACAGTGATAACTGTTGCCTCAGTTGATGCACATTCATGAGTACAACCTGATATATAGGTGCATGCACACTTGGAAATACAAGCAAAACAGCTTTATCTGGAGCCATACACATACATTAAGTGACATCTGCACACGCATTGCATTTAATGAAACTGTAATTAGTATGCTCAGTTATAGAAGATAGGCAGAAATGCAAGAGAAATCAGCAGGGAGGAAGGGATGTGGAGAGGCAGAGTTATAATGAAAGAGAATGATAAATGATGGATTGAGCAAGCCCTACCTAGACCCTGAGGTTAGCAGTGTGAGGGAGTTACAGCTGGCTTGCTCATTCCGTCCAGCCACAGATCTCATAATAAACATCACATGGGTAGTTTGGGCTGGCGGGTGCAGATTAAGCCAGAGCTGTTAGCTCTTTAAAGACTGCTCAATGTTGCAGCCAGCCAAGAACCTATTTATAGGGCAGCTGGAAGTGTATCAAAGCAGGTAGGCAGGAAGGCGCAGGACAGAGACGGTTTTCAGGCTGATTTATGTCCCTCAATCAGTGTAATAACAATAAACTGTCAACTAACACGCCAATTTTATTTGTAATTTATGGTACTGTGCTCCTAATAAACCTATGTTTATTTCTCCCCTGTCCCTTCCTCCCTCCTCCTTGTCCTGTGCCTTCTACTGTGTCTCTGCGCAGAGCTTCCCAGCAGTCCAGGTGGTCAGTTCACGTTTCGTCCACTGCCCCCACCTCCGCCGCCACCCCATGCCTGCACTTGTGCCCGCCCGGCACCCTACACTCAAGTCAGCCTCCAGAGGAAGACCATGCCAACTCGGTGCCAAGCCAGTCAGGGTGGCCAGGGGGCAGACACCAGCTCTAGCACAGACCAGGCACAGCTTCACAACAGCTGGGTGCTCAACAGCAACATCCCCCTAGAGACCAGGTAAGAGAATGCAGCAAATTAGTGGAGCCTCAAAAGTTATTTTTAGCACAATGTTTGTTTTAAACAAATGCACATAAAGAGGTAGGATGATTTAAAGAATTGTGAGCAATGCAGGGCTACGCTCCAAAAAGCTTTCAGTCCAAAGTGAATGTCATTTTGTAATGAAATTCTTCAAATGAAAATATCTTCAAGGCAAACCATCCTCCTTCAGCATAATGTCACTTGATTAAAGACATTTCTTTAATCTCAAAAATGAGGTTCATTAGATTAAAGAAATTCTTTCATCAGGACTGTGACTTGGCAGACTTTCACAAAATTTCTTCGAAAAATCAGACTATAATGATTAAGAATGAATGTTGGACTAAAGGATTTGTTAGGATGGACATGTTTTGCACATGTTTGGAGGAGTAAGTGGGACACCACGCAGGCCTCTGGGGTATTATTACAGGACTTCCATCAAAGTCTGAGCGAATCTCTCTTTTTTTTGGACCATTTTTGTTCTCTTACCCCCTACTGCATTTACCAGGGGACTGGTGTTTGAGTATAAACTATCCAAAATAAAAGCAGAATTCTGGCTGTAGTAGAAATCCTCTTTTCAGGAACAGAATGTGATTTCACTTTCAACTTCAGTACCCGAGAATATTTTGCAAATGCTTGGAGACAAGCCACTGGAAATTCGTCCCATCAAACAGAATTAAGCATATGCTAGCTGCATAGGTAATAATTGATCAGAGAATTATTTAGGAGATCCTCATTTGTGAGGCTGCTTTCGAGAAGAAGTAGGAAGGTGGAGAAGAATATGTTTGCATGTTTAATGAGAGCTTGGTGCTGAATTCTGGTATTATGTGTGTGGATGAGATTGGCAGGCTGCCACACCAGAAGAAGAGATTTTAATAAGTTATGCATTAGGCCATAATTAGATCTTACCTCATTTAAAGGAAAGGACGAATAAAATTAGATTCAGTGAAAATTTAAATTAATCATTGGCTAGACATGAGTATCAATGTAAAGACTTGTCAGAAGTGTATTGTAATTACATTACTTTTCCATGGGTGCATGAGTGTGCATTAAATGAAAACTCTCCATAAACAAAATTTTGCTTTTCAGATCATTCCAACAATATTTGATGAGCAAAAAGAACTTTCTCCCAAAGAGAAATGTGATTATAAAACACAATTTCCGCAGTGGCTCGGTATATTGGATAGTGCCTTTTTGTAGTAATACATTTTTGTATTTGGGACTTTATAGTCAAATATGCTTTATTTGATAGTGCGCTATTAGTTCTGAACCATAAAATGTAATCATATTCATAGTCAATAGAATACTGTCCCTTCATAACATAATTCAGATAATATTGGCTCTTTTCTATGTAGTTTTTGAAGAGGGAGCCAAAAAAAATGATCCAAGTCTTTGCTGCTTAACTGTTTTGGGGATGGATTTAATATTCAGGCACCCTCCGCTCTCTCTCCTCTTTCACATTCTCAGATACACTGCTAATCTAATGATTTCATATTTTTGCTTTTACCCTGGCAGTGCTATCGGCTCAATCTCAAGATTAAAGATTAATCAAGTATTTACAAACTTGACACGGGGGCTTATGCTGACAGAATTATAAGTGATGCTGTGACCTTAATAAAAATGGCAAAACATGGATAACATCTCATGTTGTCAAGTATGCTTCCATTTTCCTCGATGCACACTTGATGAATCAGTATTCAAATATATTGACGTTGCGTCAGCTGAGATTAAGATTGTTTGAAGTGTGCATAGATTTCCATTTCAGCTGCACATCCGTTATGTTTCTGGAGAGGCCAGCTTGTGTAAGTGGAGGGATGCAGATATGGATATTCAATCTATCTGACCGGGTCTCACACTGGATGTGTTAAGAGGGACAAATGTTAGGACTGTAATAAATTGACTTGTGCCCTGTCTTCTCTCCTACCTTTTATTAATAAGAAGCAAGGCTACTTGAATCATCAACTGTGCGTGTACATCTTCATGGTGAAATCACTTCTATATCATTGCTATGTACCTGTGAACAAAGACCTCCACCTACACGCACACACTCACAGCCATTCTCACTTATCCAGGTAGCGATAGCCCCTGGGCCTAGACTCAGACCTCCTGTAGAGCGGGAACTCTCATTTTCTTCCCGTCTCGAGGGAAATCTGCCCTCTGATATGAATTCAGAGCTTCCTGGGCGTCGCCCCCAGATATTGTCTGAGAAGATCAAAGGCAGGGAGCCAGGAAGAACAGTGAAGCATTTTAAAAGGACCGCACAAGAAGAATAGAGTTCCACTTGCGTTGACAAATGCAATTTCTTCAGCTGGATTCTGATCCATTTTGCACTAATCCACCTTCAGCAGAGCAATAAAAGCACCACGGTCGACTCGACCTGTGTACTGGCCTCAAAAATGTGAAAATGCTGTATTTGACATCTTTTTGTGCATGTTTGTTTTGTGTGGTGTTCTTTGAGCTAAGCTATGTTTCTCTGTATTTGTGTGGTTGTGTGTTTCTTGGGTTTATCTCTGGCCTTTCAGAGTTGAACTACCATTGACCCGTAGGTGTGTGGTTGCTCTGTGTGCAGCCTCCTGTGTCCTCAATCTAACTTACAGCCTTCAGCAGATGCTGAATGGGTGGATGGAGAAAGGAAAGGAGGCAGACGGTGAAGGATGGATGTCATCTGTCCTTGCCATGGGGCCGCATTAAAGACATACTCAGAATGAAACACAAAACAGACTTAGATTAAAGCTGTCTAGCAAGAGAATTTTAGGAAATAACAACACTAACTTAGTTTAAAAAATGCGTTCTAGCCCCTAATTAAGTCTTACAGAAAAATCAATTCAAAATATGCCAATGGGATGATTTTTTAATGCTTTGAAACCCTTCCACTTTCTCATTTTCTTGACTGTTTTGATGCTAAGCAACTGGAGGCATGATGTTTAGCAGGTTGTCTGTCTTTCCATCTGTCCCTTTCTTATGAATGCAGTATCTTTTAAAAAGCCTCATGACAATTTCTTCTAATTTGGCACTAGTGTTCCTTAGAACTTAAGGCTGAAATGATTATGTTCAGGAAGTCAAAGGTCAAGGTCACATTCTTGTCAGGGTGAACACCTCTTAACAATAATAGCACTTTAGGCTACTATTGTATTTTTCTCCTGTTTATTTTTTAAACTACTGCTCATGGTTTTCTATGTTAACTGCGTTTTTAAACTATTAAAGTGAGTATTATGAGCTTCATTCTGATGTGCATCATGATGCAGTTTGGTCCATTTTTTGTAATCTTCTCTGAGCACACCACCACAGTCAAAATTTAATTGACGTGCAGACTTTCGGCTTTAATTCAAGGACTTTGACAAATAATTGCACAAACTGTTAAGGAATTACAACCATTTTTATACACATTCCTCCATTTTCGGAGATTCAGAAGTATTAGACAGACTACCATAGTTTTAAAATAATGATCTTTTTTTTTTTTAATAATTGGGTGAAGATCCTTTGCTGTCAGTGACTCTGAAATCTAGAACCCATGTACATCACCGAATACTGTGTTTCCTCTCTTGAGATACTCTGCCAGGCCTTTACTGCAGCCACCTTCAGTTTAAAAGCTGCTCTGTTGGGTTGAGATCAGATGGCTGACTTAGTCATTGAAGAATTTCCAATTCTTTTCCTTGAGAAACTCTTGGGTTGCTTTTGCAGTTTGCTTTGAGTCATGATTCATTTGCACCGTGAAGCGCTGTCCAATCAGTTTTGCAGCATTTGGCTGAATCTGAGCAGAGAGTATAACCGTGTGCACTTCAGAATTCATACTGCTACTTCCATCAGCAGTCACTTCATCAATGAACACTAGTGACCCACTTCCACTGGCAGCCATATATGCCCATACTATAACATTGCATTGTTTAACAGATGATGTGGTATGCTTCAGACCATGAGTTGCTCCTGTCTTTCTCCATACCTTTCTCTTCTCATTATTCTAGTACAACATACAAGATGTGCTTGGTTTGATATGTCCAAAGTTATTTTTAGGTTCTTTTAGGTTATTCAGGCAAAATCGAATCTTGACTTCCTGTGCTTGAGTGTAATCATTGGTTTGCACCTTGTCGTATACATTGCTGAATTCATGAAGGCATCTCTTGATTGTAGACTTTGACAATGATGCACTTACCTCCTTGAGAATGTTCTTGACTTAGATATGAGAATCAGAATCAGAATACTTACTTAATCCCAGGGAGGAAATCGTGAAGATATTGTGAAGAGTTTTTCTTAACCAAGAAGGAATTCTGAGATCATCCATTTCCGTGTCTGGCACCACTTTAATGGCCTGTCTTGTGAGGTCCCTTCAGAGACCGGTGTCCTACCAGCAGCTTGTGACCTCACGCCTTTCACTGCACGGACAGAATAACACCCTGGCGAGCTGCACATATCCCCCAACATATCACACCCACAGCTGATATTAACCCCTGGAGAGTCCACAGTAATCTGGAGCAATAATGCTGTCTGTGAATTCCAGGAGCTCAGAGATATTTTCTTGTTGTTTTCTTTGTTTGTTGGGAAAATACACACACGCTGCAGAGAATAAGACAATGAGTCATAGCTGTGTTCTGCTTCTGATACTGTCTCATATTCATCCTTTGTTTCCCGCATCCAGCAGGCTTTGTTCATTTTTTGATGGAAGCAAGTATGGCCAGATCAAGCTGGAATTGCTTATAATTGCTTGCCCAGATCTACTTTTCTACATTGCATAATTTCATATCCCTGCATACTTCTGATTTCTCATCTGCCACCATCCAGCCTTCGCCCCATTATCCAAACACAATATAGATGAAATGCTACCTAGATTAATTGCCCTTCAGCTTAGTTTCCTATCATCACCTGCAATCTAACACGCTCTTTTTAATAATGAGAGTAGTCCTTATTGCCGTTTAACTAATGCAGCCGTATAACTTAAGTAGTCGCTTTGATGAGTCAAAAAAGGAATAGGTAAGTCATTGATCCTTGGCTTCCGGGGCTATTTCATTCTCTTTCATATCAGTGCTGCTCTACACTACAGTAGCTGCTCATAATGTTGCACCAAAGAGAATTAGGGCTTATTTCAGTCTTTAGGTGAAACAGAGATTATAATTCATTATTCTGTGGTCTACCATATATACAGCGTCCAGTATGTGGCTAAACTATTTTCTGACTTTTCATAGTACACTAACTTCGAAAAATGTCTCTGGTATACATTTGCCACAGAAATTGCTTGCTTTCCAGAACACATTATAAATTGCAAGTAGAATCCTAGCACTGAGGGACTTCCTTAGACTACTTTTCTTCCTTAGTTTTAGGTTACTGTATTAATTTTTGATGACGCATTACTTGGAAGTTTAACAGATTACTTAGATTAAAAGCACATAAATGCAGGCAAACTTGTAAGATATTAACAGTTCCACTGAATTGCATACTTTTAGACAGCACTAAGTGCTTATTCGGAACAGGTTCAAAAGGACTGGGTCTTCATGCAGCGGCAAAGTGGAACAGTCTGTCCTCTCTGTGATATCTGAAACCTGAGCTTGTATCACCGCTCAAAAAAAACAGAAGGAGAGGGGTCTCTTCTAAAATCTCCCACCTTGGGGGCTCTTTAAATGAGCTTCAGTCAGGCATACTTCACAAGACTGAAATCCACCGAGTGCAGATTTGCATGAATAGAATCAGAATATGATACCTGAGAAAAATGATGTCTGTGCTGTGCTAATTGGTAAAGCACTGAACCACTGCCCTAGATAGGTCTGCACACTAACTGTGATTGTTTCCAAGTGTGTACTATAATCTGCTTTAGAAAGACACCGACAGCAGGCCCAGAGGTAGGAGGTAGTTTGTGGAACACAGAATGCGGAACAACTCCTTCCTTATAATATTATGGCAACAATTAACAGACAGTTTGCTTAACCTCTCTCGAACAGCAATCATCCAATCATAGCTCAACATCTACAGAAACGGGGAGCAGGACTGAAGCTTTCTCCACAGGAGTAGGTGATGAGTGGAGTGCTGTAGGAGGAGTGAAAAATGAATATTTACAGGCCCCACATTATACCTGTTTTAATAGGTTGTAACCCTATTCCAAACAGGTTGTTTCAGTACAGCTTTTAATGCACTTGAGCAGGAATACTTCTCTTTGCTTTTACACAGAGAGGGCCAGCTGAGCATTTTCAGCTGACCACATGACAGGTGAGATAGTTATAACTAACTAGCTTTCATTTTACATTTAAATGTAGCTGAGATAATATACAATATAATATTCATTGTCCTTAAGTTTTGTCAAATGACATAAGATCAGGATTTTAGCAGAGCACTGGCAATGGCAATAAAGTGACTGCTGGCTAACATCTAGGTTTAATGGGCCATGTTTCAGTTACTATCTTATGCTCATTTCCTTGTATGACAACAGCAGTGGAAAAATTTATAACTGAAAACAGCCTTATTGGGAAATTGCCTGTAGTAAATAGAGCATATGTGAACTCGGGGTGTGGGAGAGAAACATCTGAGGAAAACCAGTTGTTAGCTTAAACCCCACCCACAAAAACACACAAAACAACACCCACTAATTGTGTACAGTTTTCTGATTAGTCTTTAAAGTTTTAGCTCATGGTAATGTTCACAGAGCTCTTTGAAAGCCCGTGAAAAACTAAGTACTCTCTTACTGCTTCCACAGGAATTAAAATTGAAGTAGCATCTAGGTGCTATGTGCTGCTAATCAAGTGCACTTGATTTAGTAAAGATCAGCAAGTGTGACCACCTCCATAAAAGCAGTTTTCTGGTCTGGAGCATTGAGGTGTGTGCTAACACACTGCCACAATCTTCCCAAGGTCAGAACGTGCAAGCCTCAGCAAAACAGCAAAAAAACAAAAAAAACAAAAAATACAAAGATACAACTCTACAGGCCTTAGTTACCGCCCTAATTGTTAAGGCTCATGACAGAACAATTAGAAAAAGGCTGAGTAGCTAGGCCTTTTTTGGAAATGTTGCCAGAAGAAAGCCCCTTCTCTCTTAAAAGAACATGGCAGCTACAGCTCAGGTTTGTAAAGCTGCATCTGAAAAAAACCACAAGACTTCTGGAACCATGTCCTTTACGCAGATGAGACTAAAGAGTCTGGAGAAGTCTGGTTATAATGCACAGTGCCACAGAAACCATACACAGCACATCAGAACAAGCACCTCGTACCAACTGCCAAGCGCTGTGGTGCAGGGCTTGTTTTGCAACCGCAGAACCTGGGAACCTGGTAGCCACTGAATCTACTGTGGACTCTTCTGTATACCAGTATTCTAGGATCAAATGTGAGGCTATCAGTCTGACAGCTAAAATTTGGCTGAAAGTGAGTCATGTACTGCAATAGGACAGTGGGAACAAGCACTTCAATAGATCAACGACAGAGTGGCTGAAAAAGAAAAGAAAAGGTATTACTATGACCCAGTCACAGTTCAGACTACAACCTGATTGAAATGCTGTGGCAAGACCTTAAGAGAGCAATGTATGAAATAATGAAATAATGCAGGCAAAACTAAAAGAACTGAAGCTATGTTGTAGAGAAGAGTGGGCCAAAATTCCTCCACAGTGGTGTGAGAGACTGATAAATTCATACAGAAAATGATTACTTCAGGTTTTTGCTGCTAAACATGGTTTTACAAGCTTCTGAATTATAGGATGTACTTAGTTTTTCATAACTCCATAGGAGAACTTTCTTTTTCACATGATTGCATATGTTTTTATTTTTCTATTGTTGTGGTGATTTGTCATCACAAATAAAAAATAAATCCACTAAGTCTTCAGTTCTTTAAATGCCAGGAGGATTCTTGTGTTCAGTGCGTGTGGCTTTGTCAGTGTGGCTCCTCTAAAAAGATGTTTTCCGTAATTATAATGATTAAATCATTGTATTTTATCAGATGTAAAAAAGTTAAAAGTGATCTCAAACTTTTTTAACAAGTAAAAATTCTGACTTGGTTTTTAACCAAATACCAGAGATAGTGTTAACTTAATTAGCTGGCTACAACTGATTAAAATCAGTAATAGTTGTCAGGTCAGGGGCCATAGTTAAAAGTCGTTGGCCAAAAATAAAAAGCACATTTTTTCTGCTTCTTTCTGAAGCCTAGAACTAACTTTTTTCCAAAAATTAAAGGGAATTTTGAGGAGTAAATGTCTCCCTGTTATCACTTCAAATTGCACATGAGCCATTAGTGAGAATAGCACAGTAACAGTAACTGAAGAGGGTGGGTTTGGCAAACAGTAAATGCCATACTAGAAAAACAAGCTTTTTCTTTTTCTTTTCTACAGGCACTTCCTGTTTAAACAGGGTTCTGGTTCATCAGCTCTGCTGTCAGGGGCGGGGCAGGGATACCCCCTGACCTCTGGGACTGTGTACTCCCCTCCACCTCGGCCTCTTCCTCGCAGCAGCGTGACCAGACCACTGTTTACCTTCAACAAGCCTCACCGCTGCTGCAACTGGAAGTGCACAGCCTTGTCTGCATCACTCCTCACTCTCACCTTGGCGCTGCTGCTCACCTACGTCATCGGTGAGTTACTATCACGCACCATGTCTGTCTTGTGCACGAGAAGCACAAGAATATTTGCTTCTATTTGTTCTGATTTGAGCAAAAACTGACATTTTCTAAAAGGCTTAATAGAGGAGTTAGAAAATTGTGGGACTTGCCAAGAGACTACCCAATTAATTCATAAAAGGAAGCGGTAAATAGAAAAAGTAAACTCTAGCACTCTAACAGGGAAATTTACACATGCAGAATGTTTGAGGAATCAAAGGGTAAAAGAAATATAGGAAGTTAAATAAAAGAAAAAAGAAAAGGTGATCGATACAGGATCAAAGCAGGACAGCTGAAATTTTTGCTTTTACTTTGAAGCAGTATTGTATTTTCTTCACTCCAAAGGATATTCTAAATTGTAAATTAGCTGTTCTGGACCAAAGCTCACAAAAGTGGTATTTGATGAATACACACATGCAGTAAGTCATTTGATGTTTTGCTCTCTCTCAAACACACACACACACACACACACACACACACACACACACACACACACACACACACACACACACACACACACACACAGCCCTCTT
>VUQH01040158.1:0-29522 GCA_015106775.1 Etroplus canarensis
GCCACAATTCTGTCTCTGAGCTCCTTGGGCAGTTCCTTCAACCTCATGATTCTCATTTGCTCTGACGTGCACTGTGAGCTGTAAGGTCTTATATAGACAGGTGTGTGCCTTTCCTAATCAAGTCCAATCAGTTTAATTAAACACAGCTGGACTCCAGTGAAGGAGAAGAGTCATCTCAAGGAGGATCAGAAGAAATGGACAGCATGTGAGTTAAATATGAGTGTCACTGCAAAGGGTCTGAATACTTATGACCATGTGATATTTATTTTTTTCTTTTTTAATAAATTTACAAAAATTTCTACATTTCTGTTTTTTTTCTGTCAAGACGGGGTGCTGAGAGTACATTAATGAGAAATAAAATGAACTATTTTGACTTTGGCAAATGGCTGCAATGACACAAAGAGTGAAAAATTTAAAGGGGTCTGAATACTTTCCGTACCCACTGTAAATGTGGCTTGTAGAATAAAGCACAGTGTGAATGGGTGAATGAGGCACGAAAGCAAGAAAGCCCCTCAGTTAGAGTAGAAAACCACAGCCCATTTACCATTTTGGAAACAAAGGACTTTTTAGTCCTGTGGAAAAAAAAGAAGCACACCCCATGAGTAATAGCTTTTCAAGCACCTTTAGCAGCAACAGCTCAAAGTAATCTTTTTCTGTATGGCTTTATCAGTCTCTCATGTCATTGCAGAGGAATTTTGGACCACTCTTCTTTATAAAATTACTTCAGCTGGTTTGCGGGCATTCCTTTGTGCTCAGCTCTCTTAAGGTCCCCACAGCATTTCAATCAGGCTGAGGTCTGGACTTTGACTGGGCCATTGCAACACCTTGATTTGTTTCTTTTTCAGCCGTTCTGTTGTGGATTTGCTGCTGCGCTTGGGATCATCGCCCTGTTGCATGACCCAGTTTGGGCCGAGCTTTGGCTGTCAAGACAGCTGGCCTCAAATTTGACTCTAGAATACTTTGGTATACAGAGGAAGTGGCTCAGTGGCTACAAAGTGCCCAGGTCCTGTGTATGCAAAACAAGCACAAGTCAACACCGCTCCACAGTTAACAGCTGGTATGAGATGTTTGTGCTGATATGCTGCGTTTCCTTTTTGTCAAAGGCGGCGCTGTGCATTACGGCCAAACGTGTCTCTTCCCAGAAGTCTTGTGGTTTGTTCAGATGCAACTCTGCAAACCTAAGCCACACTGCCATGTTCTTTTTAGAATTTGTTCTCTAATTGCACTGCCATGGAAATTTAACGTGATAACTGAGGTCTGTAGAGTCTGAGATGTATCTCTGGGGCATTTGCGAATTCTCCGAGCGTCGCACGGGCTGACCGCACAGGTGAATTTGTTGAGATGTCCACTCCCGGGCGGACTGTGGCATTCTATCAACACACACCTGAATGCTCCAGACCGGCAGACTGCCAAAACGTCTGCTTTTCCCGCCGTTCCTGAATATATTAAAATAAAAGAGGAAGAGGCCTCAGTCAGGTATTGCATTACAGTTTATTGTTTATACTCATCATTTGTTGCACTCTCTGCAGGGGGGTTACAGCTTGAAAGTAATACAGACTGAAGGTACAAGCTACACCGTAGTACATGCATGATGCTGTCTGTCACGCTGAGAGGTTTCTTCTGCAGACTTCCCACCCCTCCACTTTCCCCCGACCACATCGGAGTGAGACCGTTTCCCTCTCAGAGAAGCAGATCCTCAGCAGTCAAGTTGTCAGCACTGTCATCATTGAGGCAACACACACCTGAACTACAAACAAACCCTCTGAAACAATGTATGTACACCAGCAGTAGATGACTGTTCAACATATGAGAGCAATCATAAAAGGCAACCTTTAAGGCAAAAACATGAAAAGATGCGGAATGTGATGAAGAATAAAATAAACATCCAGGCTGTGAGGAAGCTGTAACTTTGCCAGTGAGACTGTGCGTGACAAAGAAAGATCATGAAGGCATTTTATTAAGATTTAATCAGAATATTTAAGAGCTGGAATAATAATCTGCACTTCCCGATGAAAGGCTGAAAGGGAAGGTTTACATGTTCGAAGTGAGACCTGCTATGACGTTTGGTTTGGAGACAGAGGCACTGACAAAAAGACAGGGGGCTGAACTGGAGGTGGCGATGCAGAAATTTTGGACAGGATTAGAAATGAGCGCCAGAGGGACAACTTAGGTTGGGAGACAAAGTCAAGGAGGGAAGATTGAGATGGCTTTGGACGTGTACAGAGGAGGGATAGTGTTTATACTGAGCAAAGGATGTTGAGGGTGGAGCTGCCAGGCAGGAGGAAGAGAGGAAGACCACAGAGAAGGTTCACTGATGTAGTGAAGGAGGACATGCAGGGGCCTGGTGGGACAGAGGAGGATGCATAGGATAGGGTGAAATGCAGAAAGATGATCCGCTGTGGCGACCCCCCCCCCAAGGGAAGAAGCCGACGGAAAAAGGAGTTTAAGAGCCGCACACGGTGCTGTCATTTTATGCAGCCGGTACCGTGAATCAAGAATATGAGACGTGTCATTATGATTCATTTTTTTTTGCAAACGCAATTCAAGAACTTGGTACAAGGAAAAAGTGAGGGAGTTGACAAATGCAATGATGCACGTTTTTCACGTCACTCATTAAAAGGCAAGTCTAAAAAAAAAAAATCCGACATGTGGTACTATATGGAAGAATGATTCTGATTTATTGTTAAGGCCCTCAAATTTAAACGTTTCTCGATCAGCTTTTAAGTATGAATGAATGGCTCACACATTCATCTAATGCTCGTGAAACATTTTGATTTCTTCCAAATAAAGACGGTTTGCTCTACCCAGAAACAGATGATGTCTTGCATGCGCTTGCGTGCACCAAGCAGATTTTTTCTGATATTCAACAAAGATCACGTTCAGAAGCGCAGCACCAAGTGTACATGTGAGGGAAGAGGATCATTTCTGACGTGTCGAGGCAGACGCGTCATTAAATCTGGGTTACATCAGAGCGAGCTTTACTCAGATAACTTTGTAACAGAAAATGTGTGGTATGAAAAATCGCCCTTTTAAAAGACTCAGGCATTTACCGGTAAGAAGCAGTATAATTAAAAACTGGTAAGCCTGTGCTTTTTTTGGGGGCGGGGGGACTCAGTTACATATCAGTGTCAGGATGTGCACCGCTTAGGTCTAACTCCATATGCAATGGTGCTTCTTCTTACAGTAGTTCAAATTCAGAGAGCTCTTTAGAGCAACCCATTCTTTCGCAGATCTTTGTAAAGACACACTGCACGGCTCGGTATTTGATTTTATACATCTGAGGCGACGGGACTGAATGAAACACCCGAATTCAGTGACCAAAAGGTGTGGCCCGATGCTTTTGTTCATACAGCGTATTACAGTTCCAAGAGTAGAAAAAACAAACAAACAAACAAACATCTGAAACAACTGAGCCTTTGGCTCGTAATTACTTGTGCATATGCCGGCCAAGCCACGTTTAATGTGAGCACCGACCATTGTAACAACTTATCTATGACAGAAAAAAAGAGGAAAACATAACGGGGCTGCTTTAGAGAAGCTTTACTTTGAGCATTAACTAATTATAGATGAATGTTTTATTTTGAATGGGGCTTTAATGAGCAGGACCGCTGCATATATCCACGAGGAGAAATGACGTTCTCAGATGACCCACTGTGTGATTTGGCACTAACATAAAACAAGGTGACTTTCCTCTTTGTGGCAGAGTCTGTGGAGGGAAGAATATGTGGGGAACTGTGTCCTAATTCCTCATGAGGGCGCATTTTCAAGTGTGCTGACAGTAGCAGAGAGGAGGGAAAGTCTCCCTGAGCATCTGAGCAAACTGAAAACGTTGACAGTTTATCGAGCAATCGTTTACTGTACACACATGTAAAAAACTAAATTGTAACCCATACAAAATGTACAGTTTAATCTTCTCTTTACGATCATCGCTGGATTTACAACACAGCCGCTTTTCTGTTTTGTGCTTTTTTATTTGAACGCAAGTTGGGGTGGACCAGAGTGCAGCGCCATCAGAGAAGAGGGAAGTCAGTCCCCTCTGAGCTGCACTCTTGTTTGTCTCTTTTGAGTCAAACACCTGTGTCCACGGATTAAAGGATCTTCTGATATTGATCTTATTAAAACCACAAAAAGACTGGAAGATCTACAGTAGGTTGTTGTCTAGAGAAGCTGATCACGATCAGGACACAGCTACAAAAACCACATGACCCCGCCACCAAAGGTTCATACAGCCAGTCAGGCCGCTTTCTCTGACTCAAGTCCTCATGTACAGTAAGATCATATCCAGTGTTGTGCCATTGGAGCTGGAAGCAGCCAGACAGGGGGATAAGGAGCGTCAGATTTCTTTGATCGTTCGCTCAGAGGGACGGTACTCCTCCCTTCCTTTAGGGGAGGACATGTAGAGGGACTGCGTCTTGTGTTTCAAGCGAGCCCGCTTGGTGGCCAGTGAGAGGCTGTGCTTGCTGGAGGCGATTATGTCAGAGATGAATTTCTTGCAGTCCACACAAACCTCCATGGTGGCCCAGTCCTCTGTCAGCTCTGGGGGAAGCTCCAGTTCTTCGTGAGACTTTAAGGAGCCGTGCTTCGAGAACCTACATGGAACAGAAGCAGGAGAGGAGCTGGGCTTGAGCAGGATTAACAGTCCGAATTAGTGCTTATTTTTTCCTGATATTAGCTGAGGATTTGTGATCATAAGTGACCCGGGCCGTGGGTGATCAAATACATTAATTTAAAAGAACAGTCCGCCCACTGACAAGGCTGAAAATCAGTGAAAACTTCTTTCATCATGACTTAATTAAATTGGAATTTCCTAATTTTCGTGTTGCTTGTGTGATAAGGACATGAATAGTTGGCAAATTAATGCGTACCACAAGCAGCTTGAACGCTTCATGGTGTGGAAGTTACTGCTTGATCCACTAGATGTCAGCCACTAACAACCCAAATAAAAGCAGACTGTATCTGACTGAAGGCACTGAAGGAGGCCTTTACTTGTGATGCGTTTTTATGTTTCAAACTGTGTTCTTCTCAGCCTTTTTAGTTGGATTTTTGTGTCGTTACTGCTACATATAACACAAAAAAGAGTTAAACAGCTGCAACTTGAATAATGTTACTTGTAGCTCTTACTTAGACATGGTCTTCTGGATGCTGTGGCGCTGCGGGTTACTGGAGGATTTTTCAGATTTAGCAGCTGCTGCTGCTGCTGCTGCTGCTGCTCCAGAAGCCTTTCCAGCACCTTTAGGTGCTCCTTTTGTAGTTTCTTTCAAAGTAGGGGGCGCAACGGTCCCGCCTGCCGTTGACGGCCCCAGCCCTCCAGCCACTGACAGTCCTTGTCCCACAGCAGCCATGGCGCTTAATCGCTCCCTGGGGAGAGTGTTGGTCGAGCCAATGGAGTAGATGGGCAAGCTGGAATACGGTTTGGATGGCAGCCGCATCTGTTGGAGATGGAAGGCACAAATTAAGGTTCTACAGCCACTTCATTAGGTATACCGGCTGAACTGCTTGTTAATGCAGATATTTAGTCAGCCAAACGCCTGGCAGCAACCCAATGCTTTTAGGTATGTGGACATGGTCAAGATGACCTGCTGAAGTTCAAACCGAGCGTCGGAACGGGGAAGAAAGGTGATTTAAGGGGCTTTGAATGTGACGTGGTCGTTGGCGCCAGACAGCCTGGACCGAGTGTTTCATTTTTCCGCAACAGTCATCTCTACGGTTTACAAAAAGTGGTCTGTCAAAGCAAAAGTGTCCGGCGAGAGACAGCTCTCTGGGGAAAAATTCCCTCGTTAATGCCGGAGGTCAGAGGAGAATGGCCAGACCGCTTGGAGCTGATTGGAAGGCAACAATAATTCAAGTGACCTCTCATTACAACCAAGTTACGCATAAGAGCATCTCTGAATGTAGAGCACGTCAAACATCGAAGCAGAAGACCACACCGGGTGCCACTCCTGTCAGATAAGGACAGGAAACCGAGGCTACAGTGTACACTGGCTCATCTAATTTGCACAGTCGAAGAGTCTCAAAATGCTGCCTGATCTGATGCGTCTCAGATTCTGCTTTGACATTCAAACGATAGTCAGAAAACATGGATCCTATACTAGCAAAGTGCACCTATTAAAGTGGCCAGTGAGTGTAAACGATCACTTTGAAAGAGCATAACGTCCTCAGTTTGAATTTTGTTGAGGCTCACGTTACTGGGAAGAAATCAGAAATCAGGAATGAGAGAACTTGATACATACATGTTATATATTTAACCTTTAAATTTCTGGCTTCACATTTATATTTATTTATATAAAACCGCGTGTCTTTGTAAACCTTCCACTTTACTCCAGGGATTAATAAACTGTCATTCTGCCTCGAGAAGCTTAATTTTTTAAAAGCCGACCCGTTTGCTGTTGGCAGGACAAAGACAAAAGGAAGACGCCACGCTGCGGCGGCAGCTGATTGGCTGACTAATTTATCCTATGGGCCTTACCTTTTTGCAGCACTGTGAACACACAGGCCTGCAAGCAGAAGATTGAGAGAAAACACAGACGAATAAATGAATGAAAGCAGCCATAGATCCATCAGCACTTAGAATAAGAACAGTGTTAATGCAGGAGAGATGAGGATCATCATTTGAGATGTTTTACTTTTTGCAGAACTGGCAGATGTAGGACCAGGTGAAGAAGGAAAACCTTTTGGTTCGACAACAGAAGCAAAGCTGCAATAGAAGTATAAAGAATACGGTTAAGTAGAAAGAATTTAGGTTTTGTCGGGACAAAGATGTACTGCATTAGATCTTTTTGTGATGGTGTAATAACTTGGCCTTACTCCTTCAAAGAGAGCAAGTGATCCCTGCTTATTGAGACAGAGATTACATGTTCATGATAGAAGTGTGTAGTTACCTTTCCCTTCTTCATGGCGTGGTAGATGTCTTTGTACTGCTGGAACTTCTCCAGCTCTGCCTTCACCAGAACCTGTCTGATGTGCATCACCTCCTCCACTGTCAGAGACAGACACTCCACAGGGAAACAGAATTCCTCCTGCAGCAGCAGCAGCAACAACAACAACAACAACAACACCAACACATACACAGCAGTGAGTGGTCCTGGCAACAGCAGATCCAACACACACACACACACACACACACACACACACACACACACACACACCGCACTCCGTGTTCTTCACTCGGCACACGCAGCCCTCCCTCTGCTCCTTTAAGAGCAGCGTGAGTGGGTCCGGGCTACATCTGGGTCATAAAAATGTCCTCATTGTTCGGTGAGGAAAAAGGCAGTTCAGAGAGGACTCATGATGCGGGAAAACCTGGAGTGAACACTTTGTTCCTGCAGCATGCAGTGATTTTCTTCCAAAATTTAATGTTTTAATTTGACATGTTTGTCTTCATGTGTGGCCTCTCACAGTTCTGTTGTTGTATTATGCGATAAACAAGCTTTAATAGAAATCCCGGGGATTTTATTTATTATTTTGGCCAAAAAGCCTTCGTGATGTCATGAGTTGGCTTCAAACAGGGAGTGAGGGCCCGCTGAAACGACACTGGGTTGGATTAAGAGAAACATGTGATTGTACTTTGGCTACTTGCTGCTAAGCTGTTCTGCTCTGTAAATTTTCTTAGAAGTTCCCCAACTTCATGCCGTACTAAACTGTTGAAGTAGCTGAAGTAGCTAATCACAGGAAGTAAGACAAAGCCTGTGAAACAGTTGCTTAATGGCCTTTGGGATTCTGAAGGGGGGTCTTCCAAAATTTGAAAAGACAAGCTTGGTGGCGCCACCAGGGCTAAATTTAACTTCAGTTAATGTATCATCAGGTACGAGGTTTGGAAGTAATACTAGCGCATCTCAAAAAATTTGAATATTGTGAAAAAGTTTTTTTTTTTTTTTTAAACTTTCATAGATGCTGTATCCCATTGTCATTTACACATCTGCCACACATGCGAAAGGTCCCCATTTGCAACCAGTAGGAGGCACAATCCCAGCCGTGGATGGGGCTCACAAGCAGTGTACTCTTAGTGCCAGTCCCAAGCCTGGATAAAGGCATCAGGAAGGGCATCCGGTGTAAAAATCTGTACCAAATCACACATGCAGAGTGCTGTTTCAAAGCATAATAATGGAAAGTTGACTGGAAGAGGAAAGTGTGGTAAGAAAACAAGCAGCCGGGATGACCGCGGCCTTGAGAGGACTGTCGGGAAAAGTCGATTCAAGAACTTGGGAGAGCTTCAGGAGCGGTCTGAGGCTGGTGTCCGTGCATCGAGAGCCACCACACACAAACATCTTTAGAAGAGGAGCTACAACTGTCACATTCCTAATGTCAAGCCAGAGACAGCATCAAAAATGTCTTACCTGGGCTAAGAAGAAAAAGAACTGGACTGTTGCCCCGTGGTTCAGAGTCCTCTTTTCAGAGTAAATTTTGCATTTGATTTGGAAATCAAGGTTCTGAAGTCTGGAGGAGGAGCGGAGAGGCACAGAATCCAAAGTGTTTGAACTCTAGTGCGATGTTTCTGCAGTCTTTGGGGTGGCATGTCATCTCCTGGTGTTATCAATGGTTGGTCCACCCCAGAGTCAAAGCAGCGCCTACCAGGAGACTTCAGAGCGCTTTATGTTTCTATCTTCTGACAAGCCTGGAGATGCCTTTGTCTTTTTCCAGTAGGACTTAGCACCTGCCCACGGTGCCTAACCTACTACCAAATGATTCCCATTACTGTGCTTGATTGGCCGGTCAACTTGCCTGACCTGAACCCCATAGGGAATCTATGAGTTTTGGTCAAGAAGAAGATTAGAAACACCTGACTAAAAAATATGGGCAAGTGGAAGATCCCTATCAAAGCCACCAGGGCTTTAATAACACCTCAGCAGTGCCACAAGCTCCACGCCAGTGCTGTGCTGATACAATAATTGGTGGTAAAGGACCCTCAAGTGAAGTTTAAAAATGACCGTATCGTTCATAAGCTGGAGATTTCTCTATTGTAAACCCTTTTGAGTGAGCTATGAGCTACAGTCATCCACATCAAAACAAAAAAGACTTGAACTATTTCACTGTGCATATAATGAATACAGAATACATGAAAGTTTAACTTTATGAATTCAATGACAAAAGGAGAGCTTGTTTGTCAGAAAACTCTTTCATGATATTAAAGCAAAGTTAAATTAAAATGATATTTCAGTCTTCATGCATTTTGGGTTTTAAAAACAAATGTGGGCTCTCGTGTGGATACGCTATACATGATCCTAAACATGTTTGGAATTTCTGTACTTCATTTTTTACTCATTCAAATGAAGAAAAAAAAAATCAGTAAATGTAGGAAAATGAGTTTGTAGGTGCGGAGAAAATGCGGCCCTGAGTAATGGAGGCATTTCATAGCTTTAAAGAAAGAGAAATTTCCCAGCTGATAGTGGAATTTATGCGTGGAGCGGCCACCGAGGCTGCACACATTCATGACCACGAGTTATTAGTATGTTCGTCTGCTGCTTAGAGTGTCCTTTGGGCCTTTATAACAGGACATCATGAGTCCGTGACTGACTGCTGCAGGACACATAAGCCACTGTGATTCCTGCTCATCTCATGACTTCCAGCAAATACACTAACCTGCTCTATGACCACAAACAAGGGGGAGAGGAATCATCAGACGACCTCAAACTGACTGTTCGGTCTTCATACAAATACGAAAGAAGCTTTAAAAAGAGCGTTTGGATGTATGAATATTAGTCCTTTTAGTCCTCAGAAATTCTCTGGCAGTCATAGAAACACAAAGGTCAAAATCCAACAAATCACACAACAAAATCAAAATGAGTCATTGTACTAATAACCTAACAAATGATTAGTCCTACACAAGCGCGTGTTGCTACATACTTGTGCCGGCGTGTTAAAATGTTGTCCAAAGCAGTGTTTGCATATTTGCTGTCACTCTAACATGGCTGCATGATCTGCAGTGAAGATGGAAGGACTAGCAGAGGACGGGCAGCTAGAGTTATTACGCCAGGACAGACTGACGGGAGACGGGCAAACCTCGGCCGAGTCTCTTCGTCTGATGTAAACCTTCCTGCACAGTGCAAAAAGTGCCTTCGCCAACCCCAGCACAAACACCTCGATGGGGTGGGAGCTCCGCAAAGGGTGGAGGGTGTAGGGAGACGGGTGGAAGGGGAGGAAGGGAATCCAGGAGGCTATGATCCCAACCTGAGCGAGAGAAGGTGGAGGTGTGTGTGTGTGTGTGTGGGAGAGAGGATGAACTGAAGCCTGCAGTTGAACAGAGATACTTGGCGGCTCTAATGACAGAGAGAAGAGGGGGAAAAAAAAAAACCCCAGAGAAAGAGGCAAACAGAAGAGACAGATGACAGTGTGTGCACAGCCTCAGTCCCTTCTTGTCTCTGTGCAGATCTTTATGCTCTCCGTATCTACCCCCCTCTCCATCTGCTTCCCGCAGTTATGTAGCCATAGGACTAAACTGAACACTTAAATTCACTGGGTAAAAGTACAAACGGAATAGGCTGGAATTCTGCTTTCAAACTAATGCCTGCATGTGTTTCGGCTGCAATTGCGTTTCCAAATGCCTATTTTTAAATGTGCTGAAGGACGCACGAGGAGCCGACTCACCAGGGACTTTGAGCTCTTTTTGGAGGGTGGCTGGAACGGTCGGACGTTAGTCGGCGTTTCCTTCTCGATGGAGTGTCTCCTCTGGGGAGTCTGACGCCTCTCTGGCTGAGGTGTGGAGGAGATGGGAAGGAACATGGGCGGAGCTGGCGTTCATTGATTGAGAAAGAGAGAGAACAAAAGGCAGTTTAATTGCAAAGACTCCATTGATTGGTTATTCTTGGGCTCAAGTCCTTCTGATCATAAATAATCTTTTAAAAGAAGAGACTTTGGGAAACATAGCCGGCAAAGCTGTGAGATCAAAAGCCATCGATCACTGTCAGTGTACGTAGTTAAGGAGACAGGGATGCAGAAATATTTCCTGACTCACTTTTCTTGCCCAGCACAGACTCTGGGGACGTGTCATCCATCAGAGATGTTGCCACACTGGAGCTGCTGGCTGATTTGGGTCCCACAATCTCATCCTGAATGTAGAGAACATACATGCACTTCAGCCATCATTTGCTCTGCGTGCGGCAGGTGCAATCTTCAAAAATCCAGTTCCAGTACAGACACGCACATCAGAGTCGGAGCTGTCCAGCTCAGCGAGGCTGGGGGCCTTCAGGAGTCTCTTTCTCTGAGGGACAGACTGAGATCCGGAGGGTTCTGCTCTGGGAGATGCAGATCCATTGGTCAGAGACAGAGAGCTGGACGTCCTCCTGCCCATGCGTGGACTAAACTCATCTGTACAGAGCCACAGAGGAAAGGGTCATTCAGACACAGGTAGGAAAAGTGGTTGAAATGAGTCCCAAAACAGATCCTCCTGTGATTCTTTGCATCCTCCATGAGTTGGATTTTTGCATCTTATTGGTATTATCTCATTCCCCATGTGGGGAAACGGACAGTTTTCAAATTGCAGCGTGTTTAAGTGGGAGGTACAGTGAAAGGATGCAGTAAATCAAAGAGGACTGAGGTTTGAGATCCATCTGAAAGGTTAAAGAGGTTGGGAAGGGTGACATAAGTCGGTCTGAAGGGGAGACAGAGGAGCAGGACGGGGTTACACGAAGAGCATGGATGCCTCTTTCATGAAATAGAAGCTTCTCTCCTGTCAGCCCGCAGAAAATATTTTTTGGGGAAAGCTTAGTCCTTGAAATCAAATGCTGTAGTTCACTAACTGAAGTCTAACGACAGAAAGCAATGTCATAATCAGTCACCTACAGTACCAAGCTGCCTGAGTCTGGCTGCAGTTTCTGGGTAAAGAGAAGGGTTTGGAGGAAGGGAGTGAGAGACGAGGAGACAAGTGAGTTGCTGCAAGGGACAGATAAAGAGCCACAGCTGATAGGATCAGTGGGAACCTTAAAACTCACTTTTCCCCCTCCAGTCTTTTCTTCTGTTTGTGGGAAAACCACCCACATGAGCTCACCGCCTCAACGCGAGCTCTGTTCCTGCTTCTACAGCGGTCTTTCTACAACCTAAGATTCCTGAGAGCCTACATCGCCAACCTTAAACCCTTCCTTTGTTCTACTCTGTTCTCAGAATTCAAGTATTCGCCCAAAGAGATATTAGTTTACAGCCAGGGAGGGAGACAGACAACGCCGTTGGGTTAAATGCAAACATGGCCTTCCAAACCACAGCATACATTACCTATTCCCGTACGGAATAAATCCTGCGGCATACTGCGAGTTTTGCCAAAACCTAAAAGGGAGACCTCCTTCGTTAGGACGGCTAAAAGTAGATTCACCACTCAACACCCCTGCACTTTTAAAATGTGTTGACTGATGTAATAACCAGATTAGTGTTTGACAAAACAAACTGCAAGCACGCTTTGGTGAGCCGATCCAGCTTCAACCTCTGTTATCAAATAATTCAATAACTTCACTGATCTGCTTTCAGCGATGTGACCTCAGCATACAAGGAGCTGGAAGTTTGGCCTTTAGGCCGGGGGTTCCATCTGTTCTACTTTCTGCTACTTTCTACATTCTACTTACTGCTGCACTGTTGCATCTGTAGATGTGGAAATGGGTCTTCTTGTCTGGATTTCGTCATGACCAGCATGACTACTGAATGTTTCAGCACTGGCCCTACAAAGAAGTGATTATGATTCCAATGTGTCTAATGCAAAATCTGATTAAATATTTATAGCTTGTATGAAACATTTTGGATTTGAAATAATAGTTGGAAATAGACGTGGACTTTCATTTATTTATTTTGTTGGAGACCCCACAGAGCCAATCGAATTAACCAAACCACACCTCTGTTGCTGCACAAATCACTTGCTGACTCTAGCTTTAAACATGAGCCCAAACGGCGTGGTATCAACCTTCTCATCTAACTCTTATCTAACATACTTACTGTCACATTTTGATGTCAATGTATATGTAACCAAGCAGCAGTTATTCATCATACCTAAATTATTTTGCCTTTAAAACTATCATCTGTTATAAACTATCATCTGATAAAATGATACCAGAGGAACATAATATATCACTAAGACACGCTACAAGGTGTTTAATCTTGAGAACTCTATTTCCCCCTAGCCATACTCATTAAAATATCAGTGAGAATGTAGCATCTCCCCATCATGTACAGAGCAACCAGACGAGAATGATCAAGACAGAGGTTTATACACAGGGATCAACGGAGCATGAATGAGGGAGCTGTGATGTCCTGAGAGACACTGGCTTCAGTAGGAGGGAAAGTGGAGCGCAGCATTATTCTGATTTGCCCGCCTAAGCCGTGTCCCCTCACCACCTCAATCGGAACTATATAATAATAATAATAATAATAATATTTTAACTCTGAACACGTTCCACCGCTGGTATCCTGTGGCTCATCATGTTAGACTGTGTGCTTTAATGTGGTGTGCAGAGCATGCAGCGGCGCGCTGATCCACCTGCGCCCTGATACAATTCTGCAAAGTCGCTCTGCTGCACACGAAAGACTCTTTTGTGCAGACTCTTGGACGCAGTGATGTGGCTTTGGCTGTTCCTTTTCATCCCTTGATTAGATAGCTGGCAGCAGATTCACGTTATAGTGGTACACTTACAAGAGTGCATGCTTAGAAAAGGTGACACTTTTCTCATCAGGAGTTACTGTCTGGTTGTCTGACAGGAACTTTCTTAACAGGAAGACTGGCTATAGAAACTGTTTTTCTTCAATGCAACCATTTTAAAAGCCAATACGACTATAAAAGGATCTGTTTGCTGAGGCAACAGTAATGCGTTTTTGCGGTCCTTCCACATACTGACTGTACAAGCTGCACTCAGAAAATAAATACATAAAGTTGTGTTTGACAGTATTGCAATACCAAAACCATCACTGGCAGTAACATTGGTATCTAAACACTAGCGTCTTTTTAATAGCTCTGAAAGCGGTAAGTCCCTTTAAATATCCCAATCTGCCTGTGAGGTGATGTGATCTCTTCCAATAAGAGAAGTGAGTTTCATCTTTTCCTTGAGGACAGCCAGATGCTGATGGGAAGTAAAGATTCTTTCTGATGTAAGAAATAACAGGCAGTGGCTTTTGCACTTGGCAACGTAAGTGGATTTTGTTGTTTAAAGTCAACTTTTTTTACTCTCTATTTAATTCTATTCAGTGCCTTGCTAAGACAAGTTCCATGTGCATGATGTGTAACAAGGTCCAGATTCAAAACTTCTGTATAAAGAAGCGTGCCAAATTTGAGGTGAACCAGCAGCAGAATGACATTAACACAAAGATCACATTTTCAACTCAAAATATGCCCATCTGACTTGTGTAGCTTACTCAAGCTGCAGCTGAACTTTTGCACAGAGTCCACCTGCTCTTACATAACATATAAACGGACACGAGGAACAATTACATCAACCAGTAACAAAGTCGGTCAGTACTGACATGAAAAAATTGCAAACGCCATCCCGGAGTCTAATTAACTCTGAGGTCTAAGCCATCGTCTGTGATGATTCCAACTCTAACCCTAACTCCAACCAATCAGAATATGTAAGTTTTGTTTCTATTAGCACTGTCTCCAGTGTTTTAATAGTGCTGTGCATGTTTTAGCCCAAGGATAGAATGGCGACCTGTCCAGGGTACCTGGGCGGGCTTCAATCCCCCCCGTGGCCCTGAACTGGTCAAGCACAAGAAAATTCTCTTAAATCTTGGCCATCAGGTGACCAGGAAATTAATTATTCTAACTGACACTCATCAAAAACTATTCACATTTTTCCAAAAAAAGTCCATTTTGGCCTTCTTGTAGATATATGGTTACGGTTACCACCGATGATGATTTGGACCTCATATGACGATAATAAGTAAGTTTGAAAACAAACTTTCTGAGAATGAAAGGTTTTAGTTTTTATTAAAAGTAACCATGTGCTTCAAAATTAAGCTATATTGATATGGTTTGCACTAGAAGTTTCACTGTGTCATTTAACCCATCCATCCATCCATCCATCCATCCATCCATTTTTTTCTGCTTATCAAATTCAGGGTTGTGGAAGACTGGCAGGTGGCAGGTTGCCAGTCTTCTGCAGGGCTGACTCTCTCTTAACCCTCTGAGATGCAAATCATCAAAGGTGGTAACCTTGCCACCTACGATGCTGACCCTGTATTCTGGAGAAGGCCAAAATGGACTTTTTGATACATGTCAGTTAGAAATATTATTTTCTTTGTTCACTGATTGCCAAGGGTTTGGAGTACAATCCGTCCATCCATTTTCCTCGTTTGTTACAGTAAGGTAAGGGTTAGGGTTACCACTGATGACGCAGTGGAACTTTTAGTACAACCATATCATTATAACTTGATTTTGAAACGGTGCAAGTTCTTTTTTTTTGTTTTGGAAAAATGTGAATCGTTTTTGATATGTCAGCTAGAAGGATTATTTTCACTGGTTGCCAAGACTTGAGAAAAAAAGGAATAAAAACAAAAATGACATATTCTGATTGTCTAAGGCAGTGGTTCTCAAACTGTGGGACGGGCCCCGCTGGTGGGGCACAGGGCTGCGGCAGGTGGTGCGTGGACAGTCAGGTGGAAAATATGAAGTGAAATTGAAGTGAACGGACATTTTTACGTGAAAAAGAGAGACGCAAATGCTTGCTGATGCTACTGGGCCAATGATATCCACTTTTATTATAGTAACATTCAACATGGATCCTTTCTTCTTGTTAGTGATTGATAAAATTCTGGGGTGTGGTGCTTGTATTTTTGTGTGGTGCAAACTGTTCTTTGGATTCTGAAGAGGGGCATGGCAAAAAAAAGTCTGAGAACCACTGGTCCAAGGTTAGGTTTTGGGATGATGACTTAGACCTCAGAGGGTGAAATTATCCACATCTCCCACATTCTTTTGGAGTCATATGTCTGGCCACTTGTCAATTAAAAGTCCAATATGTTCTCCCCTTTCAGCTCTATTTGCTTTGTGTCTCTCCCGTTAGATGCTGAGCAGCTCATGTTTTCTTGCTGACCTCTAATAGAACTTAAAGAAATTACCTGAAACAGCTGCCTGCTCTTCCTGAGCTCGTGAGCCCAAAAAAAAAAAACCAAGAAAACAAACTAAAAAAATATTAAAAACCCTAAAGATTCACAATCCTCCATGTGTTTGTCAAGACATGTTACAAAGTTATTGATGGGCGGAGCTGCAACCGACACCTTACAGACAACTAAAAGTTTTTATTTGGATTTTCTATTTTTGACCTTCGCCAAGATGGCGGAGGTATATGTCTTCGTCGGCGTTGGTTTGTCCGTCTGTTTGTGTGCAAAATAACTCAAAAAACTTATGAACGGATTTGGCTGAAATTTTTTTTTATGGATTCGGCCTCATAAAAGGAAGAGGCGATTAAATTTTGGGAAGAATCGGGTGATGGGATCGTGCCGAATAAAAAATCCTGAAATCAATAACTTTTGAAGTAATAGTGATATCAGATATCTGTACGCATTCGTGATCATCAAAGGCACTATGATGATCATGGCTTTGATGTCGGTGCCTTTGATGATCATGCATGGCGGAGGTCTGCGCTCCGTGAGCCCTTTTCTAGTTCTACTGATTCAATATGTGGATTTCATTTCCCTTGTTTTGAGGTCAAAGGTGCATGTACTAAGCAGCATGTTATACCCACCATGCATCTGTTTGCAGTTTTAAACCTTGCATCCAGCCTGCAGTTCAGCATGCCGCTCACCACTCAGCATCCTCCTACTGACCAGTGTCTCACAGATGCATGTTTCACCTCCAAAGAAGGTGATTAAAACACTGAAGCGTGGCATGAAATGTGCGCACAATGTGCACACACTGAGCGTGGATGTCTGTGCGTTTTGCGCATGTGCGAGCTGACGGAACAGATGAGCAGCCACAACAAAGCGGGAAACAGAAAGTGATAAAAAGCCAGGTAAGCAGCGAGGGAGACTTTACCTGACGCATCAAAACTGAAAGACATGCTAAGTGGCCGAATTACTGCAACGAGAAACGGCATGGGACAGTTAAGGCAAGACTTACTACATACAAGAGGAAGTAAGAATGTTTTTAGCAAGAAATTACTATATGGCGTGCTTATTGTCAGGTTTCAGAGCACAAGCATTCACCACTTTCATGAAGGGAGATAAAAAGGACTTTTAAATAAGTCACAGCCAGTGGTGAGAGACTGCAGACATTCAAACACAGTACTGGGATCAGTGCTGTTAGGGTTAACAGAATTTGCAGACACTTAGCATTATTACTGAGAACAACTTGCACCCTGCTGCAAACGACATAGTAAACAAAACAATAATAGGCATCACTTGCAACACAAACATGAAAGGTTAGGCGGCAGCAGCTACGAGAGCACAGAGCATGGGCACAAGTCATAGATTAGTAAAAAGTATAACGAACTGAAACGGCTCAACATAAGGAAGCTCGTGCACGCTCCTTCGTGTGATTTTGAGGTGCAGGGGCCAGATCCACGCTTCGGCTCGGAACTTCTCGAACGGGCCGAGCACGGTCGCTCGTGCGTGTCGCCGCGCACGTCTGCGTGTGCACTTTACAGTCGGGGCACCGGGCTACCAACGGTGGATTTCCTTACCGAGTCTCCCCCTGCGGACCATGTCAGGCGACACCGGGCGAAGTTTCCTCTCCGCTTTGATCTCCTCCAGGATCCGCTCGTGCAGCGTGGGAGGAGGCTGAGTCTGTGGCTTCAGCTTTCGAGCTGATACCTAGCAAAGGGTTGATGATGGGTGACAGGGTAAACGGGGTGGGGGTGGGGAGTAGAAAAACTGACACAAATGAACAGGGTTGTAGCTCCTCTTCTCGTCTGCTGTGAGAGCCCTGCTGAAACAGCGGGCTGCTAATCCTGCTGCAGTGAGACATTCGTTTGATTTACAGAGGGTGGGTCTACAGGCAATTCTTCTGACTTTTTTTCTTTTTTTGCTGCTGGGGCAAAAATTTTAAGCTGTTGAAATAGCTGATCGCTGATCATCGTGACGATTTTGGCCTGAGCAACGGCAACGCAAGCCCCAAATTATCTCCCAGTCTAAGAGTCACAGCATATTATGCAAAAAAACAACAGGTTATAAGCAAAAAAAAAATGTTCTGTCAAAAATGATCGTTTAGTCAGAACTGTTACTAACACTCATATTTGTACAGATTATCAGTGTACTCACTGTTTTGGACGTTTTTGATCTTAAATCTACAGGATTTGTTAGTACTCACAGGATTGAGGGGTGGTCTGGACCTGATGAAGTCCAGGATGACTTCATGAGCACTTTTCTTCAACCTTGGTGGGATGTCTCCATTGACCTGAAGCAATGGAGCAGTTGTTTCATTTACTGTAGATTAGCTGGTAAGCGTGCAAACCCTGCTTGTTTCAGGAATTCAGTTGCTCAACGGAGAACATGATGCAAAGAAAAGTTAAATAACCTTAAAACAAATAACAAAAAGACACAGATTATGATATATTAGGAGAGGTAAAAGTGTGTGTTACATGATCACCAAATCCAGGATCACTAGCTCAGTGATAAGAGGATTTTTTTTTTTTCATTAATGATTGGACTATTGAATTTTGCCATGCCGGCATCCACCACAGTGTGTCAGTGCCCTCTTTACAGTCTGCTCCAAAAGTATTGCAACATTGAGGCAAATTAATTTGCTCTCGCTGTGCACTGAAGACATTTGTGTGTGAGATCAAAAGGTGAATTTGAGAAGCGATATCAGAGTTTGAAATTTTACTCCATGGCATTTACATCTAGATATGTTAAACAACACAGAACATGTCACATTTTGTATCAAACCATTCAGTTTTTCAAGTGAGCAGAAGGACTGAAACATGACAAGTGACAGGTGTTTCTTCTTACCCAGGTTTGTCATATAAAATGGAGTGTTTAATCGATAAGTAGCCCCCTAGCTATTTGCTCTCAGTTTAAGCTTTGGGATTCATATGTGAAGGCTGCATTTGTAGACCAACACGAAGACCAGTGAGCTGTCTATGGGAGAAAAGCATGCCATTCTGAAGCTGAGAAAAGGGGGGAAAATCCATTCAAAAGCACTGGGCATAGCTAGTACCACAGTTTGGAATGCCCTGAAAAAGAAGAAGCCACAGGTGTACTGAGCAACAGTACAAAACGTCAGCTACACAACAGACAAACGGTAAGAGCAGTGACGAAAAACCCTCAAATAACAGGCCGTTATTTTCAAAGAGCAGGGGTGCAAATATCACAGTCCACTGTTTGAAGGACGCGCTGGACAATACGGAGAAACATGCTGCAAGATACAAACCAGTGTAGGTAAAAATCCGAAAGCCAGAATAGAATTTACAGAAACGGAGAGAGATGAGCCACAACTGTTCAGGAATAAAGTGTTGTAAATTGATGAGATGAACATGGAGGAAAAGATCTGCTCATGATCCCAGATATATAAGGTTATCTATGAAGCATGGTGGAGGTTGTTTCGTGGCTTGGGCTTACACGTTTGCTTCTGTAGAATGTGTGCAGAAGTCAGCAGAAACATATTGTCTGCCAACTTATGCAGAAACGCATTTTAACACATCTAGATTTCAGTACCATGGAATAGCAGCTGAAACTCGGAGCTCTCTTCTCATATTCAGCTTTTGATCTCTCACGCAAAGGTCTTCAGCGCACACCGAAAAACGAATGAACTGGCCGTGCTGTCGCGGCACTTCTGGAGGCGACTTTAAATGCCACGTTTGGCTCGTGCAGCGGTTGAAAAGCCGGTGATATTCAGTAAGCAAAGATTTTAAACACTAAAAAATGTGAAATACTCACACTGCAGCAGCTGTTAAATTGAATGACGATGGCTCAGTTATCAGAAACATTACAAAAAAGCTACTCCACTAAATATGTAATTTTTAAGGAATTAAAATATGGCAGCCTGGCATCCATCATATGATCAAAAGAATAAAAGGCAAGCAATACACTAAACCTAAGAAAGCAAAAAAACAGCCTTACAGTTGTGGTGCAACAGGATTGCAAGCTACTAAGCCCACTGGGGACTGGAACAACAGCGCAGCGGTAAGTGCAACCAGAAAATTCCTTACGGTAATATTTTTTAAGGTTGTTATGCATTTTTTGACACTGACCATGACTTTGCGGAGTTTGTAGCGTTTGGACCTGATGTCATCCATGAGCATCTCATAGGGAGTGAGCTGGTACTCGATGGGCAGAGGGTTGTACTGACGCTCCTGCACCTTCTTCAGCTTGACTCCTTCACGCAGGTCCCTCATCACCTGAACCCAGAATCGAGCCTGACAGAAGAAGCAAAGGACGCCCATGGAAGAGGATCACATGGTGGAAAAGAGAAAATACCACGGCGCCTAAATATGTATTATTTGGTTTCGGGCAATATCATCTGTAGGCTAGCCTCTCTGTGGCTCCATCCGTTTGAACGTGAGGAATTTTTTTATTATTACCTATTTAGAGTTGTACATGCATGATTTCTTAATGTAAAATCGCTCTTATTACAGCAAAGGGGGTTGTGGTTGACCCTGTTACTGCTTGTTAGACTTCATAATGAAAAATGATAATTTGAAGCTGCAGCAGTCAGGAGTCAGGTCTGGTTGCATACCCAGTCTGCATTTTGTAGCTCGTTTAGGTCTCGGCCAGGCTCCTCTGACGACTCCTCCATCTTACGGAGGTTCTGGTGGAAAAGAAGAAACGTTAG
This sequence comes from Etroplus canarensis, assembly GCA_015106775.1. Classification (NCBI taxonomy): domain Eukaryota; kingdom Metazoa; phylum Chordata; class Actinopteri; order Cichliformes; family Cichlidae; genus Etroplus; species Etroplus canarensis. The sequence continues at coordinate 20,669 of VUQH01040158.1, forward strand.
AGAAAGAATTTAGTGAGAAAAGAAAAAACCTGTGATCTAGTGATACAGCACAATCGAAAGTGTACGAAGCAATATGGAACCATTAGAACATGTGGGCCTAAAAAGGTCCCAGATCTGTCTGTAGTTTAGCCTAGCGTGTTCTGGAGACACCATAAGCATTGCTTTTCATTTTACAGACAGCTGAATTGAGCCTTTAATACATGATGCAGCATTTTAATAACATCGTCTTTAGGGTGGCTCAGAGGTGAGGTGGTTAGCACTGTTGCCTCACAGCAAGAAGTACCTGGGTTTGAACCCACCAGCTGGCTGGGACCTTTCTGTGTAGAGTTTGTATGTTCTCCCAGGGTACCCTGAATTGTACCCACAGTCCAAAGACATGGTGAATTGGTGGTTCTAAATTAGCCATATATGTCCCAGGCCTTCCACTCTACGACAACGGGGACGGGCCCTGACTGCCCCCTACCTCACAGAATGGCTGCCCCTCCCTGAGCCTGGTCTTGTCGGAGGTCTCTTCCTGTTAAAAAGGAGTTCTACGTTCCCACAGTCGCCAAGTTTTTGCTCATGGGGGATCCTCTGATTGTTGGGGTTTTCTCTGTAACACTGTAGGGTCTTTACCTTACAGCATAAAGCACCTTGAGGCGACTTTTGTTGTGAACTGGCGCTATTTAAGTGGAACTGAAGTGTTGTAATACTGTCAACCTAACTGGCAGCCTATCTATGGGAAATGAAGAAGAAAAAAAGCCTTTAACGTTCAAAAGGAGGCAAAGTTAGTGTATGAATGTGTCTGTGTGTGAGGAAGTGCTGGTAAGAAGCATAGAGGACTACGTGTTACACAAAGTGTGTAAGCAATATAAAGCAGTTGGCAGAACAAAAGTGTATTTCCTCTGGTTAAAATTTGTGGCGAGACTGCCCTGATCACATCACCAGAGGGGAAAGTTTGGTAAGACAATCACAGGAGTTTGCCCGGCTGACTGCCGAGCAAAAAAAAAAAACCTCAGGTCACAGGGGAAATAACAGTTCACCATCATCCTGCTGGGGGAACAGCTGTGTTGACTGACTGCTTACATAACATCACTCACAACATGCACTTTGCTGCATAATAAGTCATCATGTCTACAGTGTATACAGTACTAAAGTGTCACAAGGTAACAATGCAGTGCTTGATCCTTCGTAACAGCCCATCAGAGCAAATTGCTGCTAATCCAGCCAGCGAAGAGCATAACGAGAGCTTAGTTCAATTGCTGTAAAACGCCATTATCTCATTTGGATGGACAGCACGGCTCCAGAACACATCAAAGCCACGCATTTCCATTTCAATTGAGCAGCGTTTTCTGAATCTACTGCATTAATTAAATTGTGAAAAGTGACCCAACAGTGTGAAGAAAACCAACATTTTTTCAGCTGCCAGGCCACACAAAAATAATCAGAGCAATTACCAGCTGCATCCACGGCCTCTGTCATTCTGCTCTCTGCTTCTTCAGCTCATTTCATTCATTTTCTCTCTCAACAGCTGACAAGAAGCACTTGAGCATAAGCAAGTAGGAGCAAGAGTTGTCTGCATGAATCACCACCAATTCAGCTGCTTTTCTACGAATCTTCAGCAGCAGGAAGCATTTTTTTTGTGCAGAGACAAAGGAGTTTTTTTTGTGTTTTTTTTTTTGCTGCCAGTTCGGGTGGCGATGGAAGGATAAAGATGGATCCCCTGTGGGGCAGGACAGCCAAAGAAACCAGGATGTTGGGATATCTCACGCAAATACACAGAGATCAACAAATAGAATCTTATAAAAGACAAGACTAAACAAAAATCCCACAACAGATACACACCCACACATCCTGCTCATATGTGCCTGAAAATTAATCCATGTGGGCATGAAAATACTATCACAGAAACAATCACATGTGGATACATTCACAGCTTTAGACAGCTATTTCCACTTTCTAATATCGCTTCCTCCCTGTGTCTGTTGTCTTTTTTTTATATTTTTGATATGTGATTAAAAACCCAAACGACAAACAGGACACCATGATAAGAATTTAAGCACATTTGGCACTGAAAAAATGCATACGATTACTGGGAACCTTACAGTCACGGTTCAATAGACGGCAGAACCACATTTAGCAGCAATAACTTGAAGTATTTATTAAATCTGTTATCAGCTGCTCACTCACTTATAATGTCGCTTCATTGTGGTTTTGTGGGTATTCATTTACACACAACTCTGCTAAGGTCCCACTGCAACGTTTCCATTGGGTTGAGGTCTGGACGTTGACTGGGCCATTGTAACACCTCCTGTGGTAGTTTGCTGGTGTGCTCAGCATCATTGTCTGGCTGTGTGTGACCCAGTTTCAGTTCAGAATACTTCGGTAAACAGAGGATTTCATGCAAAGTGCCCAGGTCATGCAGCTGCAAAACAAACCCAAATCATCACCCCTCCACCACTGTCTCTGACAGCTGGTATGAGGTGTTTTTACTGATATGCTGCCTGTGGTTTTCACCAAATGTGGTGTGCATTATAGCCAAACATTACCACTTCGGCCTCCTCTTTCCACAGGACATTGTTCCAGAAGTCTTGTGGTTTTTTTTAGATGCAACTTTGCAATCCTAAGCTGTGCTGCCATATTCTTTTAAGAGAGAATAGTCTTTCTCCTGGCAACCCTTCCAAACAAACCATACCTTTCCAATTGTACTGTCACAAACACTTAACATGTCAACCAAAGCCTGTGGCGTCTGAGAAGTAGCTCTTAGGTTAACATTTTAATGTTTATCATGTTATGTTTGCTGCCTTAAGTTAGCATTTTAGCATGTTGAAATTGCTGACTTGTAGCGGGCCTTTCTCACAGCAGACATTTTGATATTACATGGCAGGAAAGGCACAGATGCTCACAATAGCAGTGCTAAGGTGGTGTCTGCCAGGCATAATGGTTACTGTTTTTACCAATTTAAATCACTGTGAGCATAATTAAACTTGCTAATTAGCATAAAACACAAAGTACAGTTGAAGCTGACGGGAAGGGCATTAGTTTTGCTGGTGTTTGGTATTTAAAAAGCAGATTATACCCAGTGCTATAGTTTTTTTTTATTACAGTGTAAACAGTACAATAGCTTTTACTATTACTGTAAAACCTATATGATGCAAGAACCAAGGCAATAATATCCTATAGTCTCTATTTCCTCTGGTTCCTTAAATACAGTAGAACAACAATAATAATTATTATTATTTTGTACACAAAAAATGTGTCCATAATTTATGAGGTGCCATACGAAATAATAAACACAATGATGGTGATTACTTCAATTTGCCCCCAACTTTTCCTCCATTTAAAGCTCCTTTCTCAGCCTTCTGCACCCTGCAATAAGAGCCCTCTCTCTCCCAAGAGTGAATTACGTAACCAACCTAATCCCCCCACTATTCATTCAGATGCATTACACGCAGAGAAAGGGCAGTGGCAGCAGCGCATAGCAGGAAGGAACCCTGAGGTGGAACACACGCACACGCACACACACACACACACACAGAGCTCCTTATGGGAAATGTTCCAACTCACAGCTGAGCTCCAAAATTGCTCGAGAGGAAAAACAAAGTCCAAAGTGACTCCTACCCCAGCTCTTAATGGCTGGGTAGAAGAATAAAAGTCAGAGACTATACAGCAACAAGACAGGGCTTTGTGTTTAGAGGACCAGCCTAAATGTGCAATGAGTCAGTAATGCATTTGTGATGAAAGAATCACATTATCAGCTCATTTATTCCAAAATGCTCCTTGTCATGACTTTTCTTTAGGAAAGGTATAGATTTGCACTGTGTTATTTCAAACCTGCTAGTCACTGATCACCTGGGACCGTTATTGGAAATCAGCAGTCAGGCCCCGTCTTTGAATATTAACACATGGCCTATAACAGGCATCATACCAATAAAACACTGTGGGAGAATTAATCCTCAGTGGTATGCGAACAACTTGTAAAAATATTATGGCAAAGACCTGCCAGCCGCTACTACAACGGGACCCTTATCCATGATTATCTTAATCATGTCAGTCTGAATGATCGCCAGGAGAACCTGAACTCAAAGCTTTTGGAAGACTGAGAGTCAGCATGTCTGCAGACGTCATCATCCGTGTCTGACATGAGCAACAAACATGTCGCTGTCCTTTCACCGTGGCCCACTTCAACCTGTCAGACCACAGCGTGTCATCCACGCACTGCACGCCTGCCTCACGCTGTGAAGGCATCACAACCTCGGCGACAAACAGAAAAGCAGTTTGTATCAAAGACGCTGATGGCTGGCGTTATGTCCTTAATCGCCACGGTCTTTAGCTTGCACAAAAATAATTTCCATGGGACCAGGAAGGTACTGAGCCTCGTGTTTTACTTTAATTTAAAAAACTGTCCTCTTCACTTGAAAATAATGTCTTGCTATTATTGTTTTGACTTGATTAATCATGTTTTCTAATTCAGACCTGATATTTTAATGGAACTTCATACAAAGACACAACCGCTGTGTTCCAGGGGTGCGTCTAGGGGTGGGCCTGGGGTAGTAAGGCCCACCTCTAACTTTTTCCCCCTTGCATAATATTAAGCGTGTATTTAAACTCTCACGCAGCTCCACTTCACGTAATAAATTTAAATAAGGACACCCTATTATACCCGATTTTCAATATTGTTGCTACCAGTGAGTGTAGAAAACATGGACGACCTGATGGCTCCCCAAAAGTGAAGCCAAAACGTCTGTATCGCCCCTGCTGATTGGCCGCAGTGTAAGTCCTAATGCCCACCCACTCCATGTCAGTGAAAGGGAGGAGGTCAAATTAAAATAAATTAAATCTCCTCAGATAAATTTTTCCCAAATTTAATTTCTGCCATTTTAAGCAGTCCTTATCTGGCTGATTTGGGTTCAAAGGGTATCCTTTGTCCTAAGTTTGTTTTGAATTAGTAATTTAATGCTGTAAATTGGGGCATAACCTCATGACTGAAAGCTCTGACTGCTGATCCGAAGTGTGTCTGCTTGGGGCGTGTGGTCTACGTCACATCCCATAGGGTACATAGGTGGAAGTAAGGTACGGCGACTCCGCCCCAAATCGCTGCTGTGCAGACCTTGGTTGCAAAATCACAATATGGTAATTACCACAAATGGGAAATTTTGGCTTCACTTTTGTACAGTGGGAAGAAACTGAGTCCCATCGTCCATCTTTTACACAGTCATTGGTTTTGACTTGTGATTAAATACTCTGACTCCGCCTGGCTCCCCCACCTTGTTTCTGTCACCCCTGTGCCACCACCAAATAAAAAGTTCCAGACATGCCCCGGTTGTACTCTGCCTATGAACCCTGTTTCAAGAGGAAATTGTGCTTTTATGTAACTATTTATGTAACTATTTTGTAACCTTTACTCATGGCTTATATAAGGCTCTCAATAGTTTCATGTAGGTTTTATATTTTTTAGCCATTCCCCCACTCTCAGATTTATCTAAATTAAAGGCTTTGTGGTTATTTTTGGCGTTGTGTTCTTCAGGGTATGGGTTTTGGTGTAAAATTGAATTTCTATTACATTTCAGGTTTGGCCCACTTATTCATACATTATGGAATGAATGAATAATGCCTAAAATGAAGAGAACAGCGTTCTAATGAAAGCTGTGAGCCGGGGTTATTTGTTGGTTATATCATAGCTTGAGTATTATCGGGTGAGCACACATTCTATTCACCCCTTCCCCAGCCATTACCACGGATGCCTTTCTGCATCAGCTGACTGGCTCTGTGTTGTCACGCAGTAACCATGACTGTCTTCATGCCTCTGTGAGTCTCTCTTATGTCCATGACTATTGTATGCTCCAGTCCATGATAGTGATGGCTTACTTCTAATAACCGCATGGTTTTCTCACATTAATCTTTAACACTCAGATTTCTGTTTTGTGTTACATAAAAGTTGCCTTCTCCGTCAGTGGCGTAAATCAGCGTTTCTCAAAGTGGGGACCGGAGGCCCGGAGGGGCTTCGTTACGAATCATTATATTATGCTGCATCATTAAAAAGTGCATTTATGCAGATGGGGGCCACTTGCTCCAATTGTGTCCATTATTCCCTTCCTGCCTTTGGGCTAATAGAAACTCTGATATGATTGTGACACATCATGTTAGTCTATCACAAAATCATCCTGCAGTCAGCTGGCTAGCTGGTGAGCGTGAAGAAATCTTTGAGTCAGTCCATCGTCAAATGATGCTAAGCCTGCTCCACTGGTGAACTTATGAGTGGATCCTTGGAAGACCCCCCACCCCCCCACCCCCTGCCCCCGTTTGAGAAATCCTGGTTGAATTAATAAGACACTTAATATTACACTATTTTGGCTACAGGTAATGTAACCAGAACCTTTTACTATAATACTGTAAATCACATGTCTGTTAACAAAACAGGAACATACACTCACCAGGAACTTCATTAGGTACACCTATCCAATTTCTTGTTAATAAAAATATCTAATCAGCCAATCATATGGCACTACAGTGTATCTAGGCATGGAGACATGATAAAAACTGATCACACTGAGCATCAGAGTGGGGAAGAAAGGTGATTTAAGCGACTTTGAATGTGGCATGGCTGTTGGTGCCAAACAGGCGGGTCTTGAGTATGTCGAAAACTGCCGATCCACTTGGATTTTCCCACACAACTGCTGTATCTCGAGAGTTCACAGAGAATAGTCTGAAAAAGAGAAAGTATCCAGCGAGCGGCAGTTCTCCAGGGGGGAAATACCTCGTTAATGCCTTAAGACAGACATGGTCAGACTGCTTCGAACTGATAGAAAGGGAACAGTAACTCAAATAATCATTCGTTACCCCCAAGGAACGCAGAAGAGCATCTCTGAGTGTACAACAGGTTGAACTTCAAAGCAGATGGGTCACAGCAGCAGAAGACCACACCGGGTGCCAATCCTGTCAGCTAAGAACAGGAAACCGAGGCTGCAGTTCATATGGACTCACCAAAACTGGAAACTAATTGCCTGGTTTCATTAGTCTCTGCTGATTAGTCCGACAAATTGCGATTTCTGCTGCATTATTTGGATGGCACGACAGGAAAGCATGGATCCATCCCGCCTTGTATCAATGGTTCAGGCTGGTGGTGGACTAATGGTACGGGGGGACATTTTCTTTGTTGTTTAAACAGCACATCCTACCTGAGTATTGACGCTGACAATGTGCGGCTCTTTATGAATGCAGTGTACCCATCTTCTGATGGCTGTTTCCAGCAGGATAATGCTTCGTGACACAAAGCTCTAATCATCTGAAATTGGTTTCTTGAACATGACAAAGCGTTCACTCAAATGGCCTCCACAGTCAGCAGATCTCAATCCAACAGAGCAACTCTGGGATGTGGTGGAATAGGAGATTTGTATGGATGTACAGCTGACAAATCTGCAGCAACTGTGTGATGCTATGTTAATACGGACCCAAACCTCTGAGGAACGTTCTCGGCGCCTTGTTGAATCCATGCCATGAAGAATTAAGGCATTTCTGAAGTACTAGCATTGTGAGTGTACGTCAGAATACAGTCACAACTTGCAATTATGCCTTCCATGCATCACTTTGCATTAAAACCCATGCAGAGTGAGAATCCCTTTGTCCTATACAGGCACCGTGGTTCTCAGTGATCACCCTGTAGAGTTCGTGTTAAAGATTTGTTTTTATACATAAAAATTATGCATTCATCACACCCATAAAATTACATCCTGTGTCGGCTGTACAATGCGCAGCTAAATAACACATCCGATGTCTTCAACTGCAACTAACGATCCCTGAACAAAAAGGACTTGTGTGAGCTCACGGCTGTGACACTGTTACAGCAGACCCACCTCTTTGGCACTCTTGATCTTCTCCAGGAAAGTGCGTAGCTCCCTGGTTTCTGTGTACAGGGCCCGGCACACTGCCTGGTAGTGACTGGGTGCGTCCGACACGCTGGGCAGATGAGCTGTACACAGCTACGGCAGGAAAAAGCACAGCACTTTCAGTTGCCACTTCACAGAGGTACAATTGTGATAAACTTCACACAAGAATGAAAAGGATGTTCACACAGTGTCCCCGTAGGGTAGCGGTTTACAGATTTGCCTTGCCTGTCACCCTGGAGGGTTGCGTCAGTGGTGTGAAACTTCTGCCAAATTACCAAAGTTGATTATTCTGCTGTGGCAACCCCGAGGAGGGACCACAAGGGAGCAGCCGAAGGTAGAAAAAAAAAGCTTGTTTACGGCGATATCTCATTTAATATTAAAGTAGGTGTTTTTGTGCTCACTTCTTTAAATCTCTGGATGTTTTTTTGTTTTGTTCTTGAAGGCCTGATCCTTTATCTCTCAATTTTGTGCTGACACAATTGCGTGATTGCAACAGCACAACAACAGCTCTCAGGTGACACATCTGACTGTACTTAAATTTAGATTTTAAATTAGGTACAGGGACCCCTCCCCCCAAAAAAATGAAAAAGAAAAAAACATTTGTAAAGAGTTTAGAGTTTAGAGTTTATTTCGAACACGTTAGAATATTACAATATAGGATACATATCTCATTTGAACATCGCAATCTAACATATCCGAAAAGGAGTAGGAAGAAGCGTAAGCTTATTATAACCTACCCCTTCTCCATCTCAGCAAAGGAATCTGCTGACAGTCAGTTGATCAGTTTACTTCCTGTTCTTTTCCTTGTTTTTTTTTTTTCTTAATTATTAAACAGCAGTATGTGAAGACCCCCAGTGAATGTCAGTGTTCTTCTTGTGCCCCATACTGCGTGAAAACCATAACCTTATACCTCTCCTTGAACTGGGTAATACTTGGACATTGCTTGAGCTCCAAACTCAGTCCGTTCCACAGCTTCACTCCACATATGG
>VUQH01040159.1:0-17101 GCA_015106775.1 Etroplus canarensis
TGAGGGCATGAAATTGTTAAATGAAAAGAAAAGAAATGGGTTAAAAAGCACCCTTCCTGTGTTGTTTGTTTTAATGGGTGCTTTATCACTACAAGTTTAATATATAAAATATTAGATTCATGACTCATATACTCCTTTTCCACAGACACTGTGCCTTAGCTAGAACTACTAAAACACATTCCCACCAAAAAAAGCCAAAAAGAACACTTGTGCCAAAAAGTTGGCCCTAAGGGAGGGTTCACTAATGATTGGCAGTTGGAGCCTGCAGATTATGTTCACCAGATATCCTTCTCATTGAATTTGCCCCAACTTCTACTAGTAACACTATGCCACATTTAGTTCCCAATCCTGTCAAAATGAAAGATGGTTCTCAAGCCACCACAGCAGAATAGGGTCGGCACCATGTTGATGAAAAAGAGGTACTGAAGTCGCAGCCAGTCACAGTCAGGTGTGAATTTGGTTATCCTTATTGTTGCAGATTGTGAGTCCTATTGTAAGCCAGTAAAAGGCAACTTGAAGATCAACATGAAGAAATATTGCAAGAAGGATTATGGTAAGAGAGTAGAATTGCTTGTCATGCTATAAGTAATCAATGTAAAGCGTTGGGAGTGTTTACCTGAATGTATTTCTTGTGAATGTTTTCTCAGCTGTCCAAGTGAATGTTCTGGACATGGAGACAGTGGGAGACTGGGCGAAGTTCTCTGTTAGCGTGGTGTCTGTCTACAAGAGCCGGGGTGAACCCTTAAAGCGAGGAGACAGCATCTTGTGGGTACAGCTGAAGGACCTAGCCTGCAAGTGTCCAAAGATCCAGATGAGCAAACGATTCTTGGTGATGGGTGGCATCGACAGTGGAACGGGCCCAGGGGCAGGTCCAGGGGTCGGGCCTGGAGGTGGAGCCTCCAGTCCAGGGGCGGAACGTGTAGGCTTGGTGGCCGATAAGAACAGCCTGGTGATCCAGTGGAGAGACGTTTGGACGAGACGTCTGAGAAAGTTCCAACGCAAAGAGAAGAAGGGGAAATGTAGTAAAGCATGATGGGGAAGCAGCGTCCATCCCTACCTCTCCCTCGATGGCACTCGTTCACAAATCCTGACTGTTGACTTCTCTTACCCTTGAACCCTTTCTCCTCCTCCATTGTGGGAACGCTGCACATTACAAAGACTGCATGTACCCTGCCTGTTTTAAGGACCATGTTTTGTGTATATTGTATAATTATTTTCATTTTTAATTTTTCAAGTTTTGTCATCGTAAGGCCACTTGTCTCTTTGTCTAATTGGTTTGCCTTAAAAAGGGACCATTAAAAAGGGTTTGTAGACAAAAGCAGATGCCATTCCCTCATTTGACAACGGCAGCGTAACTGTCCACTCAACCCCACCCCAAATACAACCCCGTGACCTCCACCTTCTGTCAAGACTGACTGTTTTCTGCCACTTTAAGTACTCCCATGTAAGACTACCAGTGCTCACACTTCAAACTTTTGAGGATTTTATTATAGAGTGTCTATCACTTCAGAAACTGATGTCAGCAACAAGGCAAGCTGCAGACCTCCAGCTTGGCCACCTCACTTTTCTTTTTCTTTTTTTTAAATTGAAATAAACTAGCTGGACCACCCAATAATTTTCAACATTTTCCTGTTAACATTGGGCCTACTTCCTCCAGGTATTTGCAGTAGAATCTTTGAACTATAGTAAAAAAAATGACTCTTGCCCCGTGAAGAACCAAGGGCTCCCTTTGCAGGGACATCTCCCACAGCAAACCTCAGTCACACCACCACTGCTGCTGCCACCACACAGCCCTCAGAGAATAAACTGAGAATACAAATGTCCAAGTATGGGATGCCACCGCTCATAATAGTTTGTATTCCTTGTGTTGCTACTTGTTATCTTAGCCATGCATCTCCTTAGTTGAGATCCATCCCTTTTGTTTCATGTTAAGCAGAACAAACCCCTTGGCATGTGTGAGTCACATTCCAGACCTCTGGGCCTGTTCCTCTTCACCACTAGACCTTCTCATAAGTGCTTTATAAAGTTATGCATCACCATCGTGACTCATTGCTTGTCGCTTTTTGCGGAAGAAAGATTAAGCTGTGTGGACAAGTGGCCGGAATTTCAGAACAATATTAATATTTCCAGGGGGACTTCTTTTCTTCACGGATAATCTCTTCCGCTGGGTACTGTTCTTCCAGATGTTGTTGTGTGGCCAGTGTCAATTATGTCTTTAAATGGCTGAATATTTTCTAATGTTGACTGATGAAGACTGGCAGGCTTTTGTTTGCCACAATAAGAGATTGAAACTAGAGTTCCTTTTCATGCAGTAAAAACAAAAAACAAGTCGGATAAACAACATAGCTGTGTTTTCTCTGTATTTTGACAAAATGAATGAGCCTGGAAAGTTTTTAGTGCTCACTGATTGTATTATGACATGAGAAGATCATATTTCAGTCCTCATGTGCTTTGTTAAGTTTGCATGTTTGTGGTTTTTGCTGGTCCATCAAAACCTTACAGGGAGCAGAGGGAGGACTAAACCAATATGAGCACAAGGATCCAAAGGAAAACTTCCCAGGTCATCTTCCACCACTTGCCCACCCTAATGCACAACCCCTTCATCCTTAGCCAAATAAGAGTAGTCAGTTTTTAAATTCAATTAAGGGACTATGAAAGTCAGGACCAATGAAAACCACAGAGAGACCCATCTGGTTGCTCTCATGCTTTTTATCTGCCTTTTGCAGTTATTTCATTTTGTAAAGGACTTTACAATTTATTTAAACAGAGTACAAGATAAACACACAGTTTAGTTGAGGGGCACATCAAGCTCACATAACAGTGAGTGTTCCTACAGGCATCTCATGCTAGCTTGTGGTTGCGATCCTTTGGCTTTGGCGGCATGTTTGGTTTGTCATTCCTCCAAAAGTGTCTCTCCTCTGTTCTCGTCTCTCTGTCAGCCACGAACCCCTTCCCTCCACCCCCAAACTCTCTTTTTAACCCGTTTTGCATGTTGTGTATTTAGTGTTTTAGATAAGTGAAAGCACAGAAGTCGTCTACAAGACTCCTCTGTGGCGTATAGTAATGCACTGTAGTTCTTATTTTCTGAGAATGTAAGTCAAACTGCAAAGAACAGTCACACAGGTGAATGGTCTGATTGTGTGAAGTGTTATTAGACTTGAGAATGTGGATGGCATGATAGTTGATGCTGTTATAAACTTTGAACATGATTAGATGTTGTTCAAATGATTGTGGCGCTTCATGCTCATCGATCTGTCTCATCATGACATTTTTATTGTCCAATCCAAAAACAACTTGTAACCAAAATGAATTGTAATCCACCACAATTTCTGATGTGTAACAAAAAAAAAAGCAAAGAAGAACAAAAAAAACACTGAAGTTTATGATATTGATATGCCGGGGGCACAATTCCCTGTGATGGAATTTCACAAAAATGCAGAACCAAACAGTCATTTGTGTGTTGACTGTCCGCAGTGGCCCCTCAGACAGGTGGTGTTAGAGTAGCACCCATCTCCTCGTCCTGGTATGCAAGTCTGGCATTATGATGAATTGTCAAAATATTTGTCCGTGAAGCCTGTCTCAGCTCCTTGAACGTGCAACACCCTCATGAAGGAACTGCAGTGTCCGTAAACATGAACTTTCTTTCTAGTAGAACTGCACAAAATTCTTTCTCTTCAGTTTTCACGTGTCATAGAAACTCCCACCAAGAGGGCAAAAAAGAAGATTTCTTCCAATGCCGGCTGGTTATTTTTGCTAGTTTTATTTACCCAAAATGCTGGAGTGTTAAACTATGTACTTATACCTAGCCTGACAGTAAGGTTTAGACTACGGCACTTCATGGAAACCCACTTCTCCAAAGAAGTGTAGTGACCTAATCGCATCAATCCCTCCTCCACAGCAACTGATCTTGTCAGTAGGGAGTCATTTAAACTGGCATTGGCAATAGGTTTAGCTATAATGGCTTAACAGCACAGTAATACAGTGGTTAGCACTATTGCCTCACAGCAAGAAGGTTCTGGGTTTGAATCCACCAGCTGGCTGGGGCCTTTCTGTGCAGAGTTTGAATGTTCTTCATGTGCCTGCGTGGGTTCTCTATGTGTGCTCCAACTTCCTCCCACAGTCCAAGGGCATGCTTATTATGTTAATTGGTGATTCTAAATTGGTTTTAGGTGTGAATGGTTGTCTGTCTCTCTGTTTTGGCCCTGTGATATACCAGCAACCTGTCTAGGGTGTACCCCACCTCTTTCCCTATGACAGCTGGGATAGGCTCCAGCCTCCCATGACTCTGAATTGGATAAATGGAAGAAAATGAATGGATGGGGTAACACGTGTTAAACAAAACTCTTACTGGTGTGTCACTTCTGCCATAGACCAACTGATGGATCACAACTAGCTAACTAGTGCTTACTAAAAAAAAGCCCTCACTTTTGACTTTGACATTGGGAAATTCCTTGTCCTTGTCCCCAAACAGCAGCATTTTTGACACATCCAGATCAAGATTAAAGATAATTGTATTGAATTGTGCACAGTAGTGTAATGGGAGGGAAACGCAAGTTGTATGTCATCAGACATCACCAAAATGGAGTTCTGGCAAGCTCTTCGCAGGTTTTAGTGACTCTCATACTGATGCAGTTGCTGTGTATGGATAGTAAGTGACCAAAGCTTGCAGTGTGTTCAGATATCTTTATTTTTCTTTTTCTGAGTGGCAATCTAAATGTTCATGGATTGAAAAAGATGAGAAACGTACACAGTTGTGTTGCGGTTCAAGGAAGTGTCCAGTGTTGGAGTGTATGCTGGAAACAAAATGAGTTTTGTCCTACAGGGCTCTGTGCTGGTCACGGGACTGAAAACTCTGAACCAGCTCTCCCTTTTCCTTTTCTTAAGTGCCCACCCTGAATGTTGGAATAAAAATGGGAGGTAAAAATCAGCCAGATTTTGTTTGAGGAAGGTAAGGGGGTGGAAGTGTAGCTCTCGTGAAAGCTATTTTGTGAGCCTCATGGAGAGAGCCGTCCTGTTGTTTTATATTAACAAGCCCGGCAGCTTGGCAGTGGAACTGAGGGCATAACTGCTTTACTTTGTTTCCCCCCCTTTTTGCAGCATTTATAAGATTCACAGGTGCGTGAGTTTGTGTCTTTAATTACCCTTCCTAAGCAAACAAGTGACATACACAACTTGCAGAGAGGTGTGAGAATTCTTAGTTGAAGTGCAGACTTTTGGGAGGCATGGTGGAAGGACAAGTTTTCAGTTTAACAGCAAAGGTCGATGATGAATTATCTCGCACATTTTCTTGGTTGACTTTCCTTTTTTTGGTGCGTTTCACTTTCATCCATACATTTGGCTTGTCTTGATGCATTTTTAATATTGTAAATATGTACTGAACTGCCTCTGCCGTTTATGTTGTCTTTTGTAAAGCATCACTTAGCCTGGGATGACTCACATTTATGGATGCACAAACCAGATGATTATGGATGTTATATGGATGTAGAAACCAGGAACATATGCTTTTGTGATCACGACAAGAAGACGTGGTTCAAATATTACACAGAATGTATTCCTTTCGGTTTTATGTTGTTCCCAGACAACAACCGCCCAATTGTAAACGACTTTGAGGTGAATGGAGTAAAAATGTGACTGATCAGACCCTCTGATTTTCCCATAGAGGTACAGATGGAAACTGACATAAGCCCACCATGTTCTGTTACAATAATGTTCACTCACGCAAAAATTGTCCACCTACCTTTTTTTGGGAACAAAGGGATCCTGCCCTCAGTCCAGCACTGCTTTTCACTTCTGTTATATCAAAGTCTTCCTTGTACATTTTCCTCTGAGGCAATGAACCACTGACTTTTTAATCTAAATGGTAAAAAATAAATTATTAGTTAATGAACTGTGCGTTGTGTTGATCATCTGTCTCCTTAATAGCAACCATTAGCCTTAGCTGCAGAAATTATATAAAATTGATCATGTGTGTGTTTTCCATTGCTCACACTTAGTTGGCACTGCTCTGGTATGTTTCCACTCACAGGGGCTAGATCGGCGTTTGAAGGAGAGAATACTGGGTAGAGCAGCTCCGCTCCTCTATAAACGCAGCAAGAGCTAAAGCTCTGTAAATAAACAATGGGGCACACACACACACTCAATATATACACACAATTTAATGTGTTCCTCACCTTGGAGGAAACCCAACTCCTAAGTCAGGCTCAAAGCAGGAATCTCCTTACTCGCCTTCTCATTTTCAACTCTCTCACCTACAGTCTCCTCTTTCCTCATCTCCCCACCCTCTAACCAAACAGGCCAGCTCCATCCATTCTCCTGAAGGTAAATTACAGGAAAGCAACCATTTATCATCACTTTCCCCAGACATGGCCATCAAGGCTCTGAGAATAGAGGTTGCACAGCTTGGACACACATACACACATTCAAACATGTCTTGAATCTCTGCACTGAGCTCCTCTCTTCTGGCCTCCTATCAACTTGCCATTTATGTCCAATTTCCACTGCACCAAAACAGTTGAAATTGTATACAACTAAATTAGCATTGAAAATCCAAACTCAGGGTCCTGGAAGAAATTCAGTAAATAAAAGGGTATGTCTAGACAATACTCTTGAGTTTCTTCACCTGATTGAAATACTGACTGAAGTCTTCTTGCCTTTATTACATGTAATTATGATACTGCATGAAGTCCAATGGTAAATGTTCTACATTACAGTAAGACACAATCATCTTTTTTTTAATCTCTGCAACAGCCTCTGCCCCAGCTTACAGTCTAGCTTCTGACCTCAAACCCACTTTGATCTTTGATGTCACCTATGGGTGTTCCAGCTTCCTCCCACAGTCCAAAGACATGCAAAGGGGCTAGGTTAATTGTCAATTCTAAATTGCCTGTAGGTATGAATTTGAGCATGAATGGTTATCTCTCTTGGCTCTGCAACAGACTGGCGACCTGTCCAGGGTGTACCCTGCCCTTTGCCCCATGACAGCTGGGATAGGCTCCAGCATCCCTCACGATCCTAAATTGGATAAGCGGAAGAAGATGAATGAATGCATGAATGAAACTATGAGTTTATAAAATTCTTATAAGGCCTTAAGTTTAGTTTTTCTATCCATAGGTTATATTGGTGTATCACAGAGACAGAGGCACTGTCAAATGCAGCTCTTTAAACTGTGGTTAGTGTTTGTTTTCCTTAAAAGTTTGGACCATTCAAGGTTTAACCAAAAACTCCATGTAAAAGAATAATGTAGCATCTGATTCATCCATCAGTTTGCAAAATACTGCTATGAAGGCTCAAATCTAGCATTTTGGCCACTGTAATTTTGTTTTTCTGGATCAAGAAGTGACCATTATTTGAACAAAAGAGTTTAGAGTGCTCTGCAAGGTGTATCCATTTATATATAGTCGTACAGGTGTATCACACATCAGATACCTGCTAATTTGAGCTAAGTAATATACAAATAAAATAGCGGGATTCCACTCACTAGGCTAAAATTAGACCACAGTCTACAAGTCTGTCCCACAGGACATCATATTATTAGTCATTTTATCAGGCATTTAGCAACCTCAGCAACTCAGCCACCAAGTGGCAGACAAAGCAAAGTTACAGAGCACGGTCGTTAAGTGCTGACTTGCATAGTGCATATAAACCATGCCTATGCCCTGCTGACTCAAAAACTGCAGAGATCCAAATCTCTTCTGGCATTAACATCACACAAAAACTGTGCCAGGAGCTTCATGGCATGGGTTTTCATTGCCAAGCAGCTGCATGAAAGCTGTACATCAACAAGCACATTACCAAGTGTCGGATGGAGAGCAGTAAAGCACGCAGCCGCTGGATTCTGGAACCGTGGAAACATGATCTGTGAGTGACGAATCCTGCTTCTCTATCTGGCAGTCTGATGGAAGATTCTTGGTTTTGTAAATGCCAGGAGAACGTTACCTGCCTAACTGCATTGTGCCAACTGTAAAATTTGGTGGAGGAGGAATAATGTTATGGGGTTTTGTTGTAGGGTTGACCTGGGCCTCTTTGTTGCAGTGAAATTAAATCTTAATGCTTCAGATTACCGAGACATTTTCAGCAATTCTATGATTCCAAATTTGTGGGAACGGTTTAGGGAAGGCCCTTTTCTGTTCCAGTATGACTGTGCTCCAGCACACAAAGCAAGGTCCATAAAGACATGGTTGGATGAGTTTGGTGTAGAAGAACTTGACTGGCCCTACACAGAGCCCTGACCTCAACCCCATGGAACACATTTGGAATGAACTAGAATGGAGATTGTGAGTTGCTTGTCCAATGTGTCTGACCTCACAAATGCTCTTCTGGATGAATGGGCAAAAATTCCCATAGACATTTCAAAATCTTGTAGAAAGCCTTCCCAGAAGAGTGGAAGCTGCTGCAGCTGTAAGGGAGGATGAGCTAAATATTGTGAATTTAGAATGGGATGTCATAAAAGCTCCTGTGTAGGCTCCTAATACATTTGTCCATATATTGTTTGTATTTGAACGTAAGGCAGCCCATCCAAAATGTTGGTTATATTGGTTCATCATAAACAGCATCTGCATTTCTTACAGTTTGAAAATGGACCTTCCCCTTGTTGACTGCACTGATATCATGCTACACTTTTGGCTTTCTTTTATCTATGTTAATTAATATGGTTTTCTTCCTGGCACACTTATATATATGTGCTCATAATGGAAAATTTTAGTCAAGACTTAAGGGGCTCTCCTAGGGTTTATTGCTACAATTATATTGCTATAATGAAGGTGATAGAGTGTTTTAAGTTATGTTAATTATTGCCACTGTAAAGCATTGTAAGATTTAAGATTTGTTTGCTAGTGTTTGTAGAGTAAGCTGAGATACTCTCAGTTTTGTGACTAATGTGCTGCTTAGATAAAAAAGAAGCCAAAGGTAAAGCCAAATATTGTCTAATCTCTCTCCTCCCTATTATACAGGCACACACACTTCCACAGCAACACACACACAGCAGCAGACGAAGGGGGCTTACCAATCATGCTTTCATAAGCTGCCAAAGCAGCTTCATTGGATTTAAATGGAGCCTCATTACCACCATGCTTCAAAGCTTAACAACAGCATTTTCCAGCGTGGGGTCTCTCTATGTGTCTGTAGGTCTGCTTCCTAAATCTTTTGTTTTCCCTTATGTTCTTCTTTTATTTTCATCACATTCACAACTTTCCATTCTAATGATCTATGTGACTTATTTCTCTTTTTCATGTCATTTTTTCCCTCATCTCTTTCCCATCTGACATGGAGAGAACATGTGTATCTGTGAACATTTGTGTATGTCTGTGAGTCTTGAGTGTGTGTGGGTCACCAAGTACTAACCCCCTGAAAACCACAAAAAATGTGGCGAGAAATCCATGTGGACCAAGATCATAAATATTCAGTGAAGGTCTGATCTCTTTCTCTCTCCTTTCTGCTGCGTCTTTTTTTCTGAGTGAAACCAGCTGTCGTCTGAAGAGACACCACTCCCTCTGGAACTGACAACATGCGTGACAATGACCACACCTCTGCTCGCACATCTGTCATCCTTCAATCGCTTTATATTTCCATCTTTCCATTTTTCCATTTTGCTTTGGAAAAAAGCACAATTTATCCTTCCAAAGGCAATATCTTCTTCTCACTTTCAAACCATTCAACCTTTTAGGCCACAAATTGGCTAATCACATCTCTTTTGCTGGCCAACCATTTTCCAGACACAAATAGACGGTGTTGAGAATTGTAGGGGACTGCTGCTGCACAAATCAGTGTTCTCTTTTTTGCCTTTTTATTGGAGAAACAAACTTTATTGGACTAGTGAGTGATTGGAAATGAGTGAGGAATAGGGGGTAATTTAAAACCAGTGTGGTCCCTGATAGGAGCATTGTGGACCACAAGCCTGTTCCTAATCCGCCCCTCAGCTTTGTGTTTGATTGGGTACTGTTGAAAATGGGGATGAGTCTCCCTCTTCAAAGCCTGTAACATAAGAGGAATGTGTGTGTAAGTGCGTGTGCGTGTGTCTGTATTAAGGTGATCACAAAAAGCGGATTGTGTGCAGATGGACAAATAGAAATTACACTGGTAAATTTTGCATAAGCCCTTTGTGAGTTGTTTCACTTATTACTGAACATTTTAATGCTTTAGGAATCACAGCACTGGCTTCAAGGCTTTAATAATTATTGAGCTTTCATGTCAGTGTGAGCACAAGCCAAATTATTCAAGTATAAAAAAAACACTCACTCGCTGTTGTGCTTGGCTAAGAATGCTGTATCTGATTGTGGCGGAATACTTCAGGATCTGGCCTGGACAGGCACTCTGGTTTGGGAAAAAGACTGAATCCAGAAATTAGCGAGTGTCTGAGGAATCTAAGGAAAGAGCTGTGCCAAAAGGACAATTCAGGTTTTTACAAACTTTTTAAAACATATCTGCATCTGTTTCCAGCCATGAATTCTGTGTTGGGGTCTCCAAACACAGAAGCCCTCTACAGGAAGGATCAGAGTGGTCTCAATTTTCTGAGATAAGCTGAGGTCCTTTAATGTCTGCCGGACAATGCACAGGATGTGTTAAGTCTTTGGTTGCCAGTGCCATCCTCTATGCTGTGGTGTTCGGGCAGCAGATGGATGGTAGTGGACACCAACAGACTCAACAAACTGATCTGCAAAGCCAGTAATGTAATGGGTTTGGAGTTTAAATCTCTCAGGATGCTGTCTACGTTATGGACGATACTGGGCAATCCTTCACAGGCGCAGGAGCACATTCAGCAAAAATCTCATTCCACCGTGATGCACGTCAGAATGCCACAGGAAATCATTCCTACCTATAGCCATCAAACTCTACAACTCCTGCCTATGACACCTGCACCCGCCATGAAGACATTATACTTTCAGGTTGTCTGGCTATCCATCCATCCATCCATCACAAATCTTGTTAACACTACAGGAGCTGACTTGTTTGCTAGATCTTTACCAAACTTTGTGTGGTTAATACCTATGATGTGTAGAAATCAAAAGTCAAGGCCACACAGACACATTCATTAAATTCTTGTTACAATCATAGGAGCTTACTAGGCTGTTGGATCCTACCCAGAATTTGTATGCTTAATCACTAAGATGGGTGGAAGAACTGGTGACATTTTTGAGGTCCATCTGTCCAACCGTGCATCCGTTCATCTGCTCTTTACATAAGTTACAACTACAGGAACTGTCTTGTTTGCTGGATCTTTTCCAAACTTTGTGTGGTTAATACCTGTGATGGGTAAAACATCTGATAACATTTACAAGATTGTGGATTCAAAGTTGAAGGTCACACAGGGTCAGATTTAAGGTCGGAACACACAGGCTAAGTTCTAGTCATTTTTTTTCTGGTATTATTTAACTTTGGAGAATTTATGTTACATTTTGCACCTTGAATGAAGTGCCTTATGGGTTTATATATTTTGTCTTTATATTTTCTATCTTTTGTATTTATATTTAATTGATCATCTGTTTAAAAAAGTTACTTCACCCCAGGGAGAAATTGGCCTGGATATCAGGTGGCTGTGCCAGAATCTCCATAATACTTGCTGTATAGGCTAAATCAGACTAGCCAATGGGTTCCCAGACTGGACAGATATTTAAATAAGATTAACTACAAAATGAATATGAGAAAAATGTACTCAGAGATATGCGTAATGATTTCCACATTTTATCAAAAAATGTATTCTGAATGAACTGATTTCAGAGAGCATTATTCATTCATATTTTAGAAGTGATGACAGATTGGTGAAATTGTGCCATGTGAGGAGCATCCATGCTTAATTGGCTTTGAGTTGCATCAGACGTCACAGTCATATATTTCATGAAATATGCAGAATTCAAGGGTGAACTAGGGGGGAAGCTGCATTATAAATGAATATGACACAATTTTTGGAATACATATAAATAGCTCCTGGGAGAGCATTGCTGCATAGTCCCCTGGAACCACTGAGGAATGAGCATGATGTTTTTAATCACCAAGGGAAGAAAAAAATCTGGGGTGAGACATAACTGGATCTCAGGTAAGTCCCAGTTCAATAGCTTTTCCAAACTTGTCAACTTTTCTCTCTGCAGCTCTCCTTGCGTCCAAGTCTTTCATTTCTCGCTTATAAAAAACTAGATTTGGGAAGAATACTCTTCTTTCCTCCAGGCTCAAGGCTTAAGCTCTACACCCCAGGCTATACTGTAACATACTGTGTTAGGCTGGGCCGATCCACTTCAGGCCCCATCTGTTGGCATTTAGCACCAGCTTCCCCGCCTCTGCACTGATCTCCGGTCAACATTAACTGCCCTAATTTGTCTGCCAAAGCCCACTCTGATTGCTACCATGTGATGTTATGTGAAAGGTGAGGGATTCCTACTTATCTGTGAGGACAGGCAGAAAGCAGAGCAGGGGGAGGGGTCAAAACAAAAGAGGGCAAGGGGGGTTAGAGGAAAATTATTTAAGCGAGGAAAGGAAAGTGATGAGGGAAAGGATACCACATGACAAAATGGAAATAAGATGGGGAAATAGAGGTTCAGATTGCTCAGAAACTATCTATCAAACTGATCTGTGTGATTTTGATAGTGTAATACATTCAGAGGTCTTTCAAGACAGTAATGGGTAAACAGATGTCATTTGCCTCTACAGTCCATCAGGACCATTGCTGTCATGATCCAGTATCTACAGACCAATGCTGCTATTCATTGTGAAATATATGTTTTATTAACAGAAGTTTTAAAATCAGGAATATTTTGTTTGTTTTAAGGAATCATTTACTATGAGTATTTGTCTTTACAGGGAGTCATATATGAGCTAGTGATGAGTCAGTGAATGTTATCTAATTCTCAGATGTTTATGTTATTTTGTAGGTTTATTGGTTTGAGCTATTAGTACCAGGTAAACTAATGGGGTGTGAACTGACAGACCTTTATATAGTCAGTCAGAGCTTGCTTCAGAGAGAAGAGTTGAGGTTGTGTTACAACATGCGTGTTTTCTGTTATTATGACTTAATTTTGAGAGCTCTTTTTTATTATTCTTAGGCTGAGTTTCACATGTCATGGAGAGTACAATAAATAATCTACTCACTTATGGAAATTGTCTGTTAAGTCTGCCAATCTACCATCCTCATTATTTGAGCCAGACTATGTCACAAACTGATTTGAATGAGAAACCGAGGGACACAGCACACTCACATGGTATATTTCATTTTGACCCTGGGGGGGACCACAATTTCTGTAATGAACATCATGTTGTATTCAATAAAACCTGTACTAAGACCCCCATTAAGACAACAAACTCAACAATAAAGTGTTTCCTGAGGTCATGGAAAAGCGAGTCGAGCAGTGTTTTTCCATAGACCTTTATGCAGTCTGATTTCTTTTTGCAGCTAGAAGACTCACCCCCTGCTGACCATGAGAAGGAGTGCAGGCTTAAGGCACATCCAGTGGCTTCAAATTTTCAGACCTGAAAGCTGTATCCATCTTCAGTTTACAGTCTATGGTTTCTACATGTTTCATATAATCGCATGAGGAGGGATTACAAAGTCTGCTCTCAAAGGCTGGCACTCAGCCACAGTGGGTGTTTGTAAATTAATGAATACTGTACCATTAAATAAGTATTTTTAACATTTCTCCCAACAACTAAAAATATAACATTTAGCAAAACTGTTTCCTTCCTATTTCCTTGTGGCGAAAGAACAAGAATTACTTTCATTATAGATCAGCAATTTGTTTCTGAAAAATAAAACTGAAAAAGTTCAATATTATTATCATTATTATTATATACTTACAGAACGCTCCTGAAATTAGTTTCAGGAGCTGGGTCAGGACCTGCACCATTTCCTCTTTTAAACAGTAAGAAGATGATGTGGTTGTTCATTCAGCCTTCAATTAAGCTGGCAGCAGTTACATACTTTCCAAGATGAAGGGTGCCCTGGCCAGTCTACATGACAAAGAGTGATATCATTCTTCAAACCTGCTCATTTCTTGTTTTCCGAAACACAACTGACTAAACTGGAGTCCATGAAGTAATTTCATTGCAGCCATCATAGGTAAGCCTTTGACATTTATTGCCCCAGCTGCATTGCCTTAGCTTATTGTTCACATGGACCCAATTTTTATGCTCCTGTTTCTGTAAGCATGTAAAAGTAAATATGCAGGACTGTAACTCTGTGTGGTAATTTGGAAAGGTCGTTATACTGTTGTGTCCAGTGGGCTACTTGATTTTTTTTTCTTTTACCGTATTTATGGCCTGTGTATATATGCATATGGTTTTACTTTAATTCTTTTGCGGTCACATCTGCCAACTGTGTGTGGTAGTGTTTGAGCACTGTGACAGTTATCAGGGAGTGTGAGGCTGTTAATGTGCCCTCCATCAGGTGTGATTATTTCATTTTCCATTTGTTGCAGGTGCCTGTACATGGACTTAAAAAATGTTATGGTTAGAGTTTCCAGTTACCAAGAGAGTAATGAAAAATAAATGAGGAGCTCCAAGGCAGATCCACATAAACTGCTTGGCAAGACAAGTTTCAAAATAAAGGAAACAGACACAGAAAAGATACCTGAACAAACTAAAGGAGATGCAGGGCTTTTCTGATTTTTTTTAAAATTTTGAACCTCCTCATCTCCTCTCAACTCTGACCTCCTGCCTTTAACCTTGAAATTTATCTCAGTGCACCCTGTTGAGAGGGTAAATGTATTCTTTTGTATTCATAGTTTGTATTATTAATATAAATGATCAACTGTGGGTTCAAACTCAACCCTTTATTTGTGGGAGGTAAACATGAAAATTACAATATTTGAAATCCTTGTTATATTGTTCTACATTGTGAATTTAATTAAACAACATATAAGAAGGCAGTCTAAATGCAACAGCAGACTGTGACAAAATAATAGATCATTCAACTCATATTTTACTGACTGCTCATTAAAATAATTGTTCAGCTGTAAGGATATCTCATTTTGATAAATGCTATTTTCCTGCTCCTGTCCTCACTTAATCTGTTTTCAGATGGGAGGAACTAAGACATGAGGAGAGGAAATGTGGATGATCATTGTGAGAAAGGAGAAGAAAATAAGGAAGCATACTTGATGTTGAGGTTAGATTCCTTTTTTTGATTTAATAGCTATCTTTTTGGCAGTATGATGGTGTAATGGTTATCATTGTTGCCCCACTGGCCAGCTCCACAGAGTTTACATGTCCTACCTGTGCCTGCATGGGGTCTATCCAGGTACCCTGGCTTCCTCCCACAGACCAAAGATATACATATTAGGTTAATTGGAGATTCTAAATTGGCCCTAGGTGTGAGTGTGAATGGTTGTCTCTGTGTTAACCCTGCGATAGACTGGTGACCTGTTTAAGGTGTACCCTCCTTTTCTCCATGACTGCTGGGATAGGCTCCAACGCTTCTGAATTAATGAAGCAGAAGCAAAAGTTCTTCAGACTTCAGTGTGTCCCTGCCTTTGTCTTCCTCTATGCTTTAGAGTTCCTGGCTTCTACTCAATTATTTATTTTGGCAGTTGCTTGTCATTATGTATCTTCTGTGCTTTCTAACTTCCTGTCCTTGTCTTCCCTCTTTTGTGATCCTCTGCCCTTTTCCCAGTTTCCTCTCTTCTCATCTTAGTCCTTCTGACCACAGATGCCAGAGGAGGAGTTAAAGAAGGAGAGAGAAGTGCAGGCAAAAGTACTTGAACAAAACGACACATCCTTGCCTCTGAGCCACGTTTTAAAGTGAGGTCAATTGAATACAATGTGTGACACAGCTGCATCATAAATTGTTTTGGTTATAGCCAAACTACTGCTGGATTTTATGATTTCACATATAACAATGCTCATGGCATGTTTTTTGTTTAGGGCCACTTTTAGTTAAATTGACAACAAGCATTAGCAAGATATAAATTTTTAAAAAAATCACACACACAAACTGAAGTCCAAAAAGACTGATCACATAGCTAAAATGTACCTTCAGCTGCTCCCTTGTATTCTCTCCAAGGGGTCACCACAGCAGCTTAATCTGCATCTGTAATTTGGCAGAGGTTTTATGTTGGATACCCTTCCTGACACAACCCTCCATGGTAAGAGGGCTTATGTCCCTATCTAGAATCAAACCAGGGACCTTTCACTTGTAAGGTGAATGTGTAAACCACTACACTATGGAAACACTTGATTTTCTCAAATAATTAAGATAACATATGAAGGACTACTTGTTTAAAGAGTCCTCCTACCACCTTGGTTTATATATTCCAGCTACATCTGCCACCCCTTTTATATGTTTAAGGTAAAAAGCACAAAGGAAACCTGTACATCCTCGATTATAGTGCCTCCAGCAAGCCTCCTCTCTTCTCTCTCCTGTCTTTCACGTGTATTTTAGGATCTGAGACTTCCTTCTGAGACATTCTTCTAAGACACCTCTCAACATGGTGTACAGAGATTGAACCCCTGGTCACAGGCAGGAAAATGATCAAATGCAAGAAAAAAGAGCACAAATTAGAGAAATGACAAAAGCCTTGTGCCTCGCCATAATTGTGGCTTCTTTTTATCTGTGTCTCATAGAATATATGCAAACACTGTGAGCATATATTCTCATCTTTTCCTTTCTCAGGTCATCCTTTGTGCTCTGCGTCAACTCCTTGTTCATTATGCTTCTCATTTTTAAGTTCTGAATTTTTTCTTTATGTTATCTCACGTTATGGACTTTTGTAATAGTAAATTTGAAACTTCCTTTCATGTCCTACATTTTAGTGCTCTCATCACACTACATGACACAAGGAAGGAAATCAGTGAAATAAAAAACAAACCAAAACTCAAGCACTTAACAAAAATCCTGATGACACATATACAGTGGGTACGGAAAGTATTCAGACCCCTTTAAATTTTTCACTCTTTGTGTCATTGCAGCCATTTGCCAAAATCATAAAAGTTCATTTTATTTCTCATTAATGTACACTCAGCACCCCATCTTGACAGAAAAAACCAGAAATGTAGAAATTTTTGCAAATTTATTAAAAAAGAAAAACTGAAATATCACATGGTCATAAGTATTCAGACCCTTTGCAGTGACACTCATATTTAACTCACATGCTGTCCATTTCTTCTGATCCTCCTTGAGATGGTT